>JARVJO010031244.1:0-10004 GCA_031762555.1 Cynodonichthys magdalenae | reverse complement strand
TGGATCCACTTATGATATCAGGATGATCCAGGTATCAAAATGTAGCTTTTAAAGCCACAAATCTGAAAATGTAATTACCTCATTTTGACCAAATTGGACTTAATCCTCACTTTGATGTGATGGGTCACAAATAAGAGTAGTCATTCATTCCCAACACATACTATGAACACTAAGTGTTTGATTCAAGAACTGTTTACTGTCCTTAACCAGCTTATAGAGCTGTGGGAGATGATGTCACAAAACCACCAGCCACCATTTTGTTAGGAAAAACTTCTTTACATTTCCACTTGTTTACTAGTCCACATCTACAATTTTATAGTGTTGCAATGATGGTTGACCCATCTGCCCCTGGATGCACAAAACACTGAGGGCAAGTTTTAGACAGAGACTTTTATTGTATCCCTAAAGATCCAGTTAGGAGGGAAAGATGGATTTCTGCAATTAAACGGGCTCTGAGCTTGATGAAGAAAACTGAGCAATGGATCCTGTTCCCTCAATGGATTTCACTTCTGCAGTGAATATTTCATATCAGGTAACTTCATGTGAACATACTTTAATGTTATCTTTCAATATACAGGGTGGGCCATTTATATGGATACACCTAAAAAAAATTGGGAATGGTTGGTGATATTAACTTCTTGTTGTGGCACATTAGTATTTGGGAGTGGGAAACTTTTCAAGATGGGTGGTGACCATGGAGGCCATTTTGAAGTCGGCCATTTTGATCCAGCTTTATTTTTTTCAATGGGAAGAGGGTCATGAGACACATCAAACTTATTGAGAATTTCACAAGAAAAACAATGGTATGCTTAGTTTTAACATAACCTTCTTATTTCATGAGTTATTGTGAGTTATTATGAGTAATGAGTTATTATGTGGTGTATGGATGTGTATCGCTTTCCAAAAGTTGACAGCTGCTATCCATTCTTCTCACTAAATTCTCTGCTACCCGCTCGCTGTTTCCCACCAAAATGGTTGTAAACAAACTTGGTCAAACTTGGAGATAATTTTGATGTGGTAGTACTGTAAATCACTCTTAACACACCACACATTGCATGTATATCTTATAAGATTATCTTTAGAGCAATCACAACAATTGGGGCATCCTTAAGAGTGTTGGAGGGAAAAATCAAGTCAAATAATGGTGTAGTTATCTCATGAACCAGGCTTAAACACCATTCGTCTTTAGGAGACATTGTAGCATCCTACTGTTGAGCAGGCCAATTTTAGGATGACATTTTCTGCTGCATCTAATACTAATGAAGGGTGATGTTGAGGCTGCCATTGGCCATTTTTCAGTCTCTTTGCTGCCAGCTTCTTGTTTCTCACCTCCTCTGCCTTCTGAATGCCCTGTCTGACGCACAGTCCTCTGCACAGCAAGACATCTCTAAAGCACAAAAGTGGCTGTGGAGCAGTTTGAGAGCCATTGGCTTGCTCGCCATACAGGAGATCTTTGGAAATGTGGCCTGCATTCATTTTTTTTTCATACGACCCAGCTATTGTAGGTACCTTCTTCTGCAGAACCTTTATCCACTGAAACAGTAATAGCATTGTCTTTTCTCAACATAAGATGGTTTTACTTTGAAACGTTGGCATGAAAGGCAGAAACAGACTAAAAACCGAAAAAAAACAAATTTATGTATTTGTGGTGGATTGATAATAATGCATTAGTTTTATATAGAGCTTTTGTAGACACTCAAAGACGTTTTACAGTTTTTCGTGTAATTCATTCATACACTGATGGTGTAGCCACAGCTGTCTCTGACCACCACCAGCAGGCAAGGTGGGTAAAGTGTATTGCCCAGAGACAAAACAACTGAAACTGATGGAATGGGGGATTGAGCCAGCAACCTACCGGTTACAGGACAACTCCCGTAACCACTCAGCCACAGCTACCCAACAATTGATTGATCTGTTTTGTTGGCAAGCAAGCCAATGCCTCTCAAACTGCCTAACTTGACTCATATCACATTTAAATAAATGCATGTAATACTTCCAGTTAGTCTTAAATATTTGCAAACCAGGTTGAAATTTCCAGCAAAACAGCTGTACATCAACATGTTTCCTCACTTTTAAGAACTTGGTTGTAGTACCAATTAACAAAATAATTTACTGAAAGGATGGATCACATTATTTTATGACATTAAAATGAAATATTCCAGCTGGCAGCAATTATTTGATAAGTTTCAGTCACTGAGATTCACTCATTTTAGAAGATAATTCTGACAAATAACACAAACAGAAAACAAAAAACATGGTCTCATTATACAGACAACAAACAAATGATGATAATTCTCAATCTAACTCAAATTTATGATGACACTGAATTACCCTAAAGCACATAATCACTACTGTGGCAAATAATGTAGATAGATGCAGAAATGAATGAACGAGACAAAAAGCACTTCTCTCTGTGAAAAACTACATTTCATAATCCTTCATTAACCAAGCAGTTCCCACCTGCAGGGGTGAGACACGCTTTCATCCCTCCTATTTCTCATCTGTCTTTCCATTTCTCACAAATCAGAACAAGTTCCACTGAGAAAAAACCTAAAGCACATTTTAAAACTTCATTGAATCTGTTCACAGAAAGCGATACAAGCTGTTCATTTTTCAGACACCGAAGGTCTTTTTGCAAATAGGAGGACATCCAACTAGATTTTAAACTGTAGTAAATACTTTATTTTTTGAATAGATTTGTTCCTTTAGTTCATGAAAAGGCTTTTAAATGGATCACAGCTGAAAAATGGGTATTGCAATTTATTAAAATTACAAAAATTTGCTTTCTGAGCCTTCTGAGGCTGTCACTTTAAATCTAAAGAAGACGCTTCACACCCCATCTCCCTACAGCTTCCAGACCGGTATATTCCAATTTGCAGCCCAGAAACTTTTTGTTTACAAGTTTATTAAAAGATGTTAATAACAGATTACTTGTCATTCCAGACTTGAATGTTGGAGCCAGAGTCTGATCCAGACCCAGAGGAGAATGAAGACGACAACATTGTAGTTGGTAAGCCCAGACCTTATTTGGCATTTCCATCACAAATAATTTGACGTAATAGTTCAGAAAACATCCTAGAAAACAGAGAAAAATATGACCCAAACAGAATATAAATATATTTACACAGCACCAACTTTTCTGAACTTCTAGAGACTCTGAGTACGGAACAAGATACACGATGACTAAAAAAGGATATTTTGCATGATGTGTTTTCTTTAAGTTTCAATTGTTATTTGCTGTTGCATTTCAGGACTTTTTGTGTTTTTAGTAGAAGTATGTTTTTAGTGATCTTTGGGATTATGGGCTCTGTTTTGCCATGACCATCTAAGGTTTGATTCTGTGGCATGTTGTTGGATTTTGTTTGATTTGTTGTTTTTTTCATTTCGTTTTTATTTTCTGCTTTCCTCTCCCCTCTGGTCCTAGTTTAACTATTTGTAATAGCGCTTTTTTAATTCCCTCCATACAAAATACTCCATGTTTTCTTTTGCACTCTTTCAGATTTTTAATTCGTTAGAGGTGTTTCAAACTTGTCTTGTTTCTGTTTATTTGCATATTGTTGCACCATGTCCAAAAAAAGCTATTTTTTCCAGGAAATGGTTTTTTCTTTTCAACTAAATGAACTCTGTGTGGTTGATGTATTTCATCTGTTTAAATGTGGTCAAATAATTGAAAAGTTAATTTGATTTTTAGCAAGCTATTATCAAAGCAGGATGAAATAAAAGGTGCATAAAGATAGTTTTGTCTGCCATTAATTTAATGTTTAATGTTTATCATTATTTTGACAGTTTTAAAGTTGAAAATTTGAATGGATTTTATTTCACCTTTTATTGGTGACAATATCCTGTGAAAATCCTCTTAACAGACAGCAGTAGCCTGCAAACGCCAACAAAACATACACTCAGACCTACTGCAGTCATAAATGACAAAGCCTTTCTGGTGTTTGTCAGTTTAAATAGATCCATACACAAATGTGTAGGATGACCAATAGAACTGATTTATAAAAAAATGGTAAAAAAATTATAAAAATGAAAATACAAGTTATTTATTGAAAATCAAGGATGTTCTGCTTGAGTCTGCTATTGAATTCACATTGCCATTTCATTGCATTCATACAGTTTAATGCTAAATATTAAATGTTTAAATACACAAATGGTAAATAATTCATCAAGTGGTGACAGGAGTAAGGAGAGCACATTTTCATTTATCTACTCAGCTGCTAAGGATTCAATGACACTTCAGAAGACTGAAAACAAAAGTGTATACTAAAAAAAAACATCACTGAGGTTATAAGGTATTAGCAAAAATACCCCAAATCCCACTTTTATATAAAAAATGCAAGACTCAGTCAAGGAGAGTCAATGTAAATCTATTTCTATTAAAAATGAACTGGCTTCAAAAGCATTAGACATAAACAACAGCCTGATACTAGATTTGCATTAGAATATTTAAACAAATGTCTTATTTCATTATTCAAAAATTATTGATAAAAGCTGGCATTACTTTTTTGTCCACCCCTGATGAGGTTTTCATTCCAATTCAAACAGATTTCGAGTTGAACATATGAGGGATGACTAAGCAGGAAACATAATAAACTCTGCCCTCGTGTCACATCTCCGCACTTGTAGACAGCATGGAGCCTCTCAAATGTTCTTGTATGTTAACGAGCTGATATCCAAGTGTTTTCTCTTGTGAATCTTGTGCTTCACCATGGCAACCAGTGGGACGGAGCTCAGATGATCGTCGCGTCTATGAAACACATTTCTTTTTTTATTTAATGCATCGCTGTGGATTTAAAAATACACCTCAATTTACTGAGGCAGCAATGAGAAATGAGCTTTATTTCTTCAAAATCTAAACAAGAACACACAAGAACACATTTTATTTTCTGTATTTTTTGATAGGAAGGAAAGCATTTTATTTTCTTATTACTTGATGCTGCATGAGTGTCACCAAGCAAAAATAACCTCTGCTCCAGAATAATTTTGAAAGATAAATCAGTTGTGTTTATTTTTAGTTAACGACACATTTTAAAGTATAATAATTTTTATATTGAGTTTATTGAAATCAAACCTCTCCTGTCTACATGTGTTTGGTGGACCTGCAGAAGGCTTATGGAGAATGGAGTGATCCGGTCCCTGTAACAAAAGCAGAAGCTGTGTTCACATTTTTACCAAAAATTCAAGCTCCTTTTCTGTGCGGGTTGGACTTCCCCAGGGCTGTTGTCTCAGATCCTGCTTGTTGTGTTTAAGGACAGGATTTCAAGGTGCAGTTGTGGAGAGGTTCTCAAGAGGAGTTCTTAACGGGAAAAGGGTGGAATGCCCCCTCCGGGGCGGGTGGGGTGTGTCTCTGTCTCAAGTGGAGGAGTTTATGTATCTGGATGTTTTGTTTACGAGTGATGGTAGGATAGAGTGGGAGATGGATCGACAGATTGGGTCCTCATCCTCAGTAACAAGGGCGTTGCTTTGGTCAGTCGTGGTGAAAGAAAAAGTTGAGTCAAAAGACAAAGCTCTCGATTTACTGGTCTGTATACTTTCCAACCCTCACCTGTGATCATTAGGCTTGGATCAAGACTGAAAGAACGAGATCCCAGTGTCATCTGGGGGGGATATCAGAGTAGAGCCAATGCTCCTCCACATCGGAAGGAGTCAGTTGAGGTGGCTCAGGCATCTGATTAGGATGTCTGCTGGATGCCTCCCTTTAGAGATGTTCTGGGCATGTTCCACTGGTAGAAAGGATTCTGTATCCTGTCTGGCCTGGAAACCCCTCAGGGTACCCCAGGATGAGCTGGTGCGTGTCGCTGAGGAGCGGGATGTCTGGGTTTCTCTCTTGGATGTGTTGCCCCCGACTATGAATAAGCAGCAGAAGATGGAGATATAAAAAGTGTCACAATTAATGCATTCTGAACAGACATCTCTGTTGGATTTTGCTCTCGATGCAACATTTGATGTGTAAAAGTATTATTCTTATAAAACTGACAGACATTAGAGATGTTGGGTAATTGGCAGACATTAGTCCTCGTTTGAGAAGCAGACTGTTCTTTGATTTGGAACAAGTTTCCAGGGAATCAGCAGTCTTGCTGACATATTTTTATTTTACCAAATGTCAAAACTGAAACCCACACACTTGTGGTGAACAGTTTGGAACAGAAACAGTTTACTTTTTATGGCTTTTATAACGCAGAAAATCTAAACACAATTTATCATAAGCCCCGTGGAGCTGGACTGGGTGTTTGCAGCCTTGTGTATGATTCATGGGCCGCTGCCGGGTGCAGATAAACCATTAGGTCCACGACTGCAGACACAGGCTGCTGATGCGAGCAGACATCTGGATGCCTCTGGCTCTGAAGCGTACAGTAACACAATCCATGCGCTCGGCGACAAACGGCATGATGGATGAGGCTGTGCAGGGTGGGAATGTGTTCCTGTGACAAACAGTGACAGGATGTCAAGATCGCCGTGTGTTTTAAGCTGCCTGGATGTTGTAGATCTCAATACACACAGACATGTACTTAAAGACATCAGTAAATGTAAATTCTCCTTTTTATTTGGTCATTCTTTTTGCATGAGTCATAGGAAGGTGGTTTGGTAGCTTAAGCATCTTAGCTTTAATTTTTGTGGATGATGTGGTTTTAATAACATTTTTAACCCATGATCTTCAGAATGCATTAGGGAAGTTTGTGTCCAAGTGTGAATTGGCAGAGATTGAAGTCAGCTTCTCCAATTGGGAAAGATGAAACGCACACTCCAGGTTGGGGATGATTGGCTACTTGAAACAGAGAAGCTCAAATGTCTTTGTGTTTTGCTGATGACTGATGGCAGGATGGAGAAAGACTGACTGAGTGGGGATCCTTCATCATTGCAAAATTGAGGCCCGGTCTGATGTGGTCAAAAGTTGAAAGAAAAAGCTCTTGATTTAATGTTTCGACTTTGTTCCAATCCTCACTTTTGGTCATGAGGTATTAACCATGTCCAAAAGAACATGATCATGATCCAGGGTTAAACGAGTGAAATGCCTTTATTTTCTCTCATATAAAATACTCTATTCAGGGGAAATGAAAAAGTTCTGATAACAAAACTAACAGGAACAGCGACATTGGTCTGGTGAATGAGCTGACCTAAGGTGTTATATTTTGACTCATAACTCAAACATTGTGATGGTGAAAATACAGTATTAAACGTATTTTATTCTGCAAGTTGACCTTGCATCTTTTCTATAGACATAACTCCAGAAAAAGCTTTGAACAGTAAGTAAGTAAAAAAACAACCATGTCAAGTAGTTTTGCTGTTGAACCTTTATTCATTTTATTGTCTTTTTTTTTAAATAAACCTGTTTTTTTCTGTGTTTTTACAACAAAAATGTATTTTGCTTTGAATTGAAAAACATAGCATTAAAAGGTAAAACTGAAATATCAAATTATATTACTTACAAATAAAATGAATATAATAAAATACAAGACTCCTCTACTCTAAATGACAGTTGTTTGCAATCAGTACATAATTAAGTCAAAGTGTCACATTTGTTTTTATGTATGTGGTAAGATAAATTATTTAGAGAAGAAAAAAGAATAAAAAGGAATGAAAAGATCTAAATAATTCCATCTAATGGGGTCTTGTTGGAAAAAAGTGCTTTGTTTTAATTCATCTATAAACATCAAGGTTTCTGCTCTTACATTTCAATTAACAGAAGTTAACAATAAATAGGTGAATATAGCTGACATTAATTAAAAACATAATTCAGCATTCACAATAAAAATAACATAAAAGAAGAAGAGAAGATGTTTTTGAGGTATTGTGCTAAAAAGCTTATAATGGATTTTAATCTCCGTCGAAATTTGTTTTATGGAAAATTTGACCTGAACCCAAACAAAGAGAAAGAGAATCACTTATTCTTTACAAAGGCTGTGTTGTCATAGAAACTCCCAGCTAGTAGCAAAAATGTGATTACCCTGAAACCCTTGTCTGAAACGATTTTGTTTTGGTCTTTTTGTTAGTCAGCAGGACAGAAAGGCGTTAGCCGATCGATAGACTCGTCACGTCCAGATTAATTTTAGCAGAGGAAGCTCAGAGCCGGAGCTCAGCCAGGCTCGAAGCAGAGGAAAAGTAGACGGATGTGGTAAATACTTTTTTTTCTCATCCAAAAATATTACAGCAGGATGTTTTGGCACCTGGTGAAATGAATCTTTCAAGAGACCCTCAGAGGAATTTCTGATTTCCAATTTAGTTTTAAAGTCTTGTTTCAACTTCACTTTTAATCTGACAAAACAAGAAAACTGAGAATGTTGGCACACATTTGGCAATTAGGTAAATCTCAATATTTCAGGCCAGAGTTTTAAATCGAGATAATCTTATTTTGAAAAATAAAGTTTGAGCCTTGTGGTCAAATTTTGAGAAGAATATTATGTTTGGTCGCCATATTGATTTTGAGTTATCGTTTCAGCTTAGAGTATATGTTGGTGATGACTCAGCTACTTCCACACCAAAATCTAGTTAAATATATGTAAAGCTAAACATGTTTTACACAGTTTTTTACTGACACACATGAACACAGGCAATTGCAGTATCGCCAATCTTTCTGCAGCTGGCAATATTTATGACACTGGTTCTAAATTCTGGTCCTCATGGCTCAGAATCCTGCATATTTTAGTTGTTTTCCTGCTCTTCAGCAGATCTTTCACTTCTGCAGAAGCTTGTCAGTCACTCATTCATTTAAATCAGGTGTGCCAAAGCAGGGAAACAGCTAAAACATGCAGGATACTAGGCCATGAGGACCGAAATTGAGAACCCGTGACATGTGACTACATTAAAGCCAAAAACTTGTATGTTTGCAAAAGATTTTAATATGAGATTTCTGAACAAGCCCTGATCCAGCCTGACAACGCCCGTCTCCTGAGCTGTCACCGAACATCTGCTGTGACTCACAGAATCACAAAACTGGCAGACAAACGGTGAAGATGAATAATTATACATCCAGAAAGCAGCGAGACAAACAGAACTGTCGAGCTGTTTGTCAGCCGGACGGACACACAGACAAGTGACAGATGTGGTGCTGCTTCAGCTGATGGACGATGCTCCGAGGAACAAACAAAAGAACACTCGAGCAGCAAATATCAGATAAAATGTCATTTTGACTCCTGCTTTCTCTGTTTAACAGAATTTTTCCAAACAAAATTACTAAAATGACTAAATGTCGAGTATTCTGTGAAGAAATATACATCATCTGCTGCCTTTTCTGCCAGAGATTTAAACTGTGATAATGTTATTGAGTGTTTGTCATGTGCTGTGCTTCACAGGGAGGGAGGAGAGTCCAGAGGAGGGAGGTTTAGAAAGAGTAAGGTTATTAGGGGAGGGGTTGGGAATTGTATTGGGTGTGGTCTGGTAGGTGTGATGTTTACAATGGGGTTAATCTGATCAAAATAAATGTTTAGATTATTTAGAAGAATTCCTTTTAGTGACTGTTTACAGTTCACTGAGGTTAGGCTTAGTTTTATTTTCTGATTTAGATGTATTTTTTGGAGTTATATAAATAACATTTGTCCACCAGTTTTGAATAGTTACAAGCTAAGATTAAAAATACTTTGTGCAGTCATTTTAGCCCTCAAAGTATGTGTTAAAGATCACTCTCATCTACTACCACAACTAATTTGATTTAAATATCTGAAACACTGACTGAGTTGTACTCATTTTGAGTTTGGTAATATTGCCTAGCTATGGCGGCCATATTGAATTGAACTGACTCCAAACATTATTCAGTTTTAAATGTATATCCATTGATTTCCTTCTGAGCGTTTCATCACAATTTATGTAATTAAGATATTCTTGCTTACGCTGCAGACAAACGTACGCACAAACAGATGAAAACATCACCTCTCGCATTCTGAGGCAGGCAATAAGATGTATATAAATCTGGTTTTTCACTTAGTTGCTTTTGTCGTTTAAAAAACTGTTCTCATGAATGAAATTATGCATTTATTTGAAGAGTTTCTACACAGTTTTCGTAATCGTTT
>JARVJO010031243.1:0-10004 GCA_031762555.1 Cynodonichthys magdalenae | reverse complement strand
TAATTTAATGGTAATATTCAGACTTTTTAAATGGTTGAGTGACTTTTGTTAAGTAGTCATGAGCAACAAATAAATACATATACCTACATAAATAACTAAGAAATGCAGTCAATAAATAATACTTAGAAGTAGATTTGTGGAGTTGGTGTTTTTAATATCTAACATATTTAAAGTACTTGGGGCTACATTTTTTGTTTTATATATATTTTAATTTTTAATAAATTATTTATTTCAAGGTGGCTCAGTTAGTAGAGCTGATGCCTCTCAGCAAGAAGGTCATTGGATCAAATCCCGGCCCAGGCACCTTTCTGGGTAGAGTTTGCATGTTCTCTCCGGGCATGCGTGGGTTCTTTCCGGATACTCCGGCTTCTTCCCACACCACAAACATGACTGTTAATTGACTGAGGTTAATTGATAACTCTAAATTGTCCCTAGGTGAGAGTGAATGGTTGTCTGTCTCGTTTGTCTCCATATGTGGCCCTGTGATGGACTTGTGACTTGTCCAAGGTGTAGCCCCCCCCACGCACTGTGACAGCTGTATATGGGCACCAGTGATCCCTGTGACCCTGAAAGGAATAAGCGGGTATAGATAATGGATGGATAGATATTAAGGGGTGGATTGTTTGTTTTTTTTTTGAAGAGGGTACAAAACTGTCACTGGGGGTACAATTTGGACCTGTATAAGGTACAAACTGCAAGGGTACAAATAAGTACCCACTCTTGAGGGTATAATATAAGTACCTTTGAGGGTACTACTCCAGTGACAAGCCAATGTACCCCTAAAAGGTACAATCTAGTACTTTTTTTTCTGACAGTGAAGATAATAACATATTTACCTATAATTCTCCCAAAACAATTCTAACTGCCTTTTATCCCTTTGATAAAGTTTACACTTGTTTCCTTTCAGTTATTAATCATTTCAGTGAGAAGGGACAAAATTCTGCCAGACTGTCAGATTAGTTTGATGAAGGATCTGTTTGGAAGTGAGCATTTGTTCATCAGATTCAGCCTAAAGTGTCATAGTCAGATCAAACATTGGTTTTCTCGTCACCAGGAGAAAAACTCTGGATTGAGGTTTTGTGGCCAGCTGTCACTTCCTCTGAGTGACTCCAGATAGGTTGATAGTACCTCAGCAAAACCACAAATAGGAGGCAGGTTGAGGCTCAAAAGTCTACTGATGATCATCATTTCAAGTCACTTGAGGTTATGATGATAGCTTTAAGAAGGGGTCTCTGCAGCTGATGAGTCAGGAGTCGGAGGATGACACAGCATCTATAAGCAACTCTTTGACAGGACTTAAGTTACAAGAGGTTCTTGTTAATTTCAGCATTTTTTAGATTTTTAACTGCGGTTTTTACAAAACAAATCTTGACAAAAAAAAAGACAAAGACAAACTAAGACAACAAAGACTGCCTAAAGCGCTAAAGTTCCTCTATTAAAGGTGACAAGATGTCAACTTATTATCAGCCACTTTAGATTCTAACAAGGTCAGGTGCTCGAGTATGTGGCTGGGGCTTTTTACAAATATAAATGAAAAATGATAAACTACAGCGTAACTTTCAGTTGCTCAAATTGACCTGATTGTGGGAAACACTTCTATTTGCACTAACTGACAAAGCTACATCAAAACAAAGAAGAAAACCGGAAGCTGTAAGAGGAGGTGTCTGTGGTTAGCTAAACTGCCACGTGATCAAGTGTACTGTTCTGAGTCCAAGTTAACACATTTACATTTAAATCAGTCTGAGGTAAACAAAAAAAAAGAACCAGTCATAAAAACACACACAAATAACCAAGCCTAAAATCACACTCAGTGAGCCATGACTGTTTAAAACGAGTTGAAAAAAGAGAGCATTTATTGTTGCAATCTCACTAAATTTTGAGTGTTTACAACCAAGTAATCCATTTTGCAGCATGGCCAATTCTTAAAAATCCCAACCCATTTATTGTGCATGACTTACCAAACTCTATTAGATTCTTTCACATTTAGAAGTTTTTGGTCTACCGTTTAGCACGACAGCTGAAAGAAAACTGGAGAACTGGAGCACCCACAAACGAATGGAAAATGTGCTTGGAGGCTGTAAAAATACTTTTCCCCAGGGCACAGTAATCCTCCTGATAATTTGTACCCTCTTGGCTTTGGAGGGTGGGGGTGGGGGTTATTATTGTTCTGAATGATTTCACTGTATTGAGGTGGCCCAGCTGCTTTGTGGAAGATCTGCAGAATAAGTAGGTCAGTGTTACAGGGGCGGCAAAGCTTAACCCCATTCTGCTGCTACTGCTCCATTTGTGGCATCAGACAGAGGCTAACATCCTCTCTGCAGCATGGAAGGGGTCAACAGTTTAATCACAGAGGGGTGAAAGGCTGGCAGAAACAAACAAGGAACTGCAGCAAACATGTTCAGGCCTTCAGCTTTCTCCTGACTGCCCTTCCATCAGCCTCTGCTGGACTCAATGCATGCATGGACACATACAACTATTTACACAACTGGGCCAGGTTTCAAAGAGTCTAACAGCATTCCAAGTCATGACTTGTTATAGTTTGTTAAACAAATATACACAGAGCAAGATGTAGTCTGACATTAGAACAGTCCACTGAATAACATTAGGTTGAAAGGACATTTGGAAGACATCTTGACTAACTCTGTTCTGGTTGAGTTGAAAAGTAAAAAGGCGAAATGTTGTATTTTTGTAAGAATAAAACAGTTTCACATCCCTTGATGATGTCATCTCTACATTTTACAAATTCTGACTATGACTATAAACAAAGCCCAAGTTTTACCCCCCCCCCAAAAGATAAAAACAGGGCAAACAGATTTATCTCTAAAAAGGTATGTCAGTGGAAAATGAGTGCTTGTGGGGATCCATTCATCCACGTTGGAACTTATGCTATGTGTAAAGCGCCTTGAGAATCCAGGTCAGATATAAAGGTGCTATATAAGTACAGTCCATTTACCATTTAATGCTTATAAAGCAATGTTTGTGTACATTTAAACTCTGTTCACAAGAACTAAACCCCCAGAAGTTCCTTTAATTTTGTGACAGAATTTGTTAGGGGGAAAAATTGAAGATGTTTGGCATTCAGAGCAATGGAGCGTCCGATTCTGCTGCTTGAATGTATGTTGAACAGTCTTTTTGTACCAAAAGTGAGCCTATAAAATCAAAAATACAGAGATAGAAGTAAAAAAACAAATGCATTACTAAAATAAATGCAATATTTTATAATATGATAAATATCAGATATCAGATATGTATTTATAATGTATTTTAATGTAATATTTGGAGGCACACCTGGATGTTTTTAAAAGCACACCTCAAAGACACTAGCTGTGTTTCCATCCAATTTTAATTTTAATTTTGAGCGAATTTTTTAAATTTCGCAAAAAAAGGAAATAAAAAATGCGACTCAAAGCATGTTTCCATCAACTGGCTTGATGCGAATCACCCAGTAATTACGTCAGACGCATTTCTGTAGTAAACAGGAAGTAGAGGTCGCAAACTTGCAGGGATACACATCCCAGGACAATGGAGAGAAGTTGTCAGGAACCTGTTGCTACTATTGGGAAAGTTGTACTTATTCTGTCATATCAACAAGTTTTGGCGATGTTACGTGCTGTCTGGAGATGTAGAAAAAGAAATGCAATTCTCTTATTGTTACGGGAATAACTGAGAAGACGCTGAGAGCAGGAGGAGGGTCCAGCTGCAGTCCGGTACCAGACAGACAGCAGGAACAGCTGATCAACGCGAGGTAAATGTTCGCTACATTAGAACTTATTCAACAAATAAGTAATCTCCTTTTGCGCATTAACTCTTTTTCAAAAAACCCCAAAACCACCTCAAGCGAGCGTATAAACTTTTTTGCGCATTAGAGGAAATTTTTTCGAATCAGGCCGTTTCCATTCACTTTTTCTAATGTGATAGTTCAAGATGTGAATTCAAAAACTTTGATTGAAACACAGTAACTGCTTCTTTGTGTGGCATCATAGGAAAATCAAAACTAATTAGTCAAAACATAAGGAAGAGAACTGTCGACATTCACAACTCTGATTCTGAGGCATTTTGGTGTTTTGCACCTACTGCCTACTGAATAAATCTTAAAACAAAAGCCAATGGGATGAAATCCACTAAACTTTTGTTAGAAGCTTGCAGAAGAAAACCTAAAATGTTTGATCCAAATTAGACAGTTTGAAGGAATGTTACCAAATACTAAAAAAACAGGTGTAAACTTGTGACTTTGAAAGAAGCAAGAAAATTCTCTCTCTCATTATGCAGTTACTTGACAAATAATATACAATAACTCATTTATTCCAACTGCAGTTTCATCCCTCAACAAGAGAGGTATTTTTAAAATTTGTTTATGATTTTTAGTTTGTGTAAATGTTTCTTTGAAATGTTTTTATATGTGTGTATGGCGACACGGTGGCTCAGTTGGTACAGCTGTTGCCTCTCAGCAAGAAGGTGGTCAGATCAAATTCTGGCATGGGACCTTTCTGGGTAGAGTTTGCACGTTCTCTCCGGGTACTCCAACTTCCTCCCACACACCAAAAACATGACTGTCAGGTTAATGGGTAACTCTAAATTGTCCCTAGGTGTGAGTGAGAGAGTGAATTTGTTGTCTGTCTCGTTTGTCTCCATGTGTGGCCCTGTGAAGGACTTGTGACCTGTCCAGGGTGTACCCCACCCCTCGCATTGTGACTGCTGGATGTGGGTACCAGTGACCCTGAGAAGAAGAAGCAGGTATAGATAATGGATGGATCAATGTATGAAGCCCTGTCAAAGACACATTTCTGTAACCTTTGGTGTCACACAAATAAAACTTTCTATTCTAAAAATAATTTTGTAAAAATTAACAAACACGGTTACATGTCTTTTTATACAGTGGAGGTAAACATCTGTTTTTAGCTGTATATCCACATGGCCCTTAGCTGATCAAATAATGAAATGAAAAACAACATGTCTGCAAGCCAGTATTACAAAATCTGTCAAATACTGACAAAACCAGCCACAATCAATATTTCATTACACATCTGGGTCTTTCAATACAGTATTTTCAGGAGAAATGCCTTACAGTCAGTGGTTGACCTAAATCATCGGCTCATACTAAGTGTTGTGGTAGATTCAGATTTCCATTACTGCTCTTTTGTCTGTCTGACTCTATGTGGCTCTGTGATGGACTTGTGACCTGTCCAGGATGTACCCCGCCCCTCGGACAGTGACTGCTGGATGTAGACACCAGTGACTGCCGTGAACCTGAAAGGAAAAAGTGGGTTGAGATGGATAGCTGTATGGATGTATGGATAAATGGATGGATGGATGAATGGATGGATGGACAGATGGATGGATGGATGGACGGACGGACAGATAGGTGGATGGATAGACTTCACAAGAAATGTAATAACGTGTCACCATCTTACAGCAAATTATTACAAGTATCACCAGGTCTGAAAGAGATGATCAGTTTGATGGAATTTATTTAGTGTAGTTTTCAGAAAAGTTCAGAGCAAAAATGTCAAACTGGGTAGATTGTGTAAACAAGTTTTGACAGAAACAATTCAGCTTTCACACCAATGCAGTCTCCTAAATGTGGCAGAGCAAAACAGTTAGTCAGGACCATGATCTTGACCTACAGGTTTCACGATGACTCCCCTAACCACTCTGCTACAGCTGCTGTTAATGGTCTGTTATGGAATACATCTAATGACTAATTCCTAAAAAAATCCACATATTTGTTCATGATATATTTTGCTAAAAAAAAAAATGATTCTGCATAGTTATTAGCAATTTTTTTAATAATTTTTGAACATTGTGTTGGGAATAATCTATAGTGGAAAATTGCTGGTGTGCAAACAAATAGTTTATTTTTTAAATGCTTGAATTGGTGATAAATAGTAAGATTTTATTCATTTCTTTAAACAAAAACTAAATAAATTCTATACAGAATTAAAAATACAAATATAATGAAAGGCAGCAGAAAGAAGAAAAATAAACCTTACATCTGCCCCTTTTTTACCAAAATATAAATTAGAACAATAATAATCTACAAATAACAAAAACATCAAATCTTTCTAGAGCAACAATTCATATGGATTACACATTATACTATTTCACATTTCTTCTACAAGCCAACTTTTATCATTCTCTTAAACATACACAATGGGCCTCATGCAAGAACATTTTCGTATTCTTATCCTAAATTTCTCTTACTTTTGTTCGTACAAACAGTTCTTACAAACATGTCACGTCAGATTCAACAAATGCTTCTATCTTCAGGAAAAGTGTGCAAATGAGCAGCGTAAACTGATGAATGCGTATTAGGTGCTCGTGCACGAGGAGAGGAGATTAACATAATTACCACCCCAATAACACCATTCCTGCCCCACATACCAGGAAGTGTTCAGAGATCAAAAAAAGAAAATCTGTCATTTTTAGCAGCGTCAGCTCACCTGCTAGAGCCGACCCGCGACCCCTGCAGGCTCTCAGAAGCAACAACTAGCAAACACCCAGTGAAAACTGTGTCTGCTGATCTCCAGTACTAACCACTTCTCCCTCCAGTCCTCTTCAGATTAAAGATACCTTTGAGGAAATGTATTTTCAGACGCCAAGTAAACTACGCCGAGCTGGTTCTAAATTTAGCTTTCACAAACATCTCTATCCCCTTAAAATTATAACTCTCTCGCTCTCTTAAAATGTAATTGAATGTTTAAGGTAATATGTTTTTATGAGTCTTTTACATGACCTGTAAATTATAATCAACCAAATCATTGAATTTCAACTAATAATATATTTGATTTGAGACTAATGTTTTCTTGTGATCATTATAGCCCTTTTTTGTAAAACAAAAATAGGATTTGTAATTGTTTTACATGCTTTCCCTCAAATTTAAATACAATAAATGAAGTGTGGAACAATTATTGCATTATACAACATATACAGAGCTTTATTGTTGAATAACTCCCTTACTTTGTACATCAATGCAATAAATTGAGCTTTTTTTATACTTAAATAATTTGTTAGGTTTCCATGTCAACTTTTCATCAATGACACCCAAAAACTTCACCTATTGACTCTACAAATCTTAACACCATTGACTCTAAATGGAACATTGATAGTTTTCTTTATAAATACCATGTAACTAGTTTTATCCAAATTTACTGATCATTTATTAAGTTGAAACCAAGTTTGTGTTTTTACAAATTCGGTCTGCATCATCTCCAACAACCATTCTATATCTTTACCCAAACAAAAAAAATGTGTTATTATCTGCAAATAAAACACTTAAAAAGCCCAAACACATTTACAAAGCCTTTCACATATAAAATATAGCTTTGATCCAAGTACAAAACCCTGAGGAACTCCATATGTAATATAACAGAGTTCAGGGTCCATATTTATCAAACTTCTTAGAATTACTCTTAAAAATGCTACTAAGAATGGACTTAAATGTAAAAAATTATTAGCTAAAAGCTGAGCCTAAAAGTCAGTTATCAAGCATCTCACTCTCACTTTAAGTGAAGTTTAAGAGTAATTCTTAAGAGTCAATCTTAGAGATGATTTACAACACTTTGCTGTGCTGCAAAGCTGATCCTGGATAACGTCGTTAAACCCCCCCCAGCATGGACCAATCACTGCATCAAATTTTATGTTCAAGAAAATTCTCTCAGAAATGTCAAGATAAGTTCACATTCGATGCAATAATGTTCATACATGTAAATGGTAAATGGTAAATGGCCTGAACTTATATAGCGCTTTATAAGTCCTTCCGGACCCCCAAAGCGCTTTACACTGCAGTCACTCACCCAGTCACACACCCATTCACACACTGATGATGGCAAACTACACTGTAGCCACAGCTGCCCTGGGGCGCACTGACAGAAGCGTCATGTCATGTAAATAGTTCACTCACCAGCTTTAATATTCCATTCTCCAAAAGCCGCACAGAAATATCCATCTTTTAGTCCAACATTATGGCACTGGTTATTGTTTTTTCCCCTTTTTTGTATTGATGACTAAACCTGTTTTCCACACCTTATTTTAGTTCCTTTGTACATTATAACTGAAAATCACACTCAGGTGGGGGACCTGCAGTTTGAGGTGGTGCAGAGTATTCCTGAGGAGGACGCAGCTGTGAACTCTGTCTTCTGTGTCCATCAGACCCCTAGTGGCAACTCCTAACTACTTAAGAGACCACCGCAGCAGTCTTAACTTGTCAAGAGAGTAAGAGTGATTCTTGGACTTAAGAATTTTGAGAACTGTCATTTACACTTAAGTCTGAGTGTAGGAGTAAATCTAATTTTCAGCACTTACTGTAAGTCTAAAATTCCACTCTAAGAAGTTGGATAAATATGGGTCCAGACTTTACATAATTTATTTTCAAATAACTAGATGCCCACTGTAGTGCTGCTGATCCTCTAATGCCATATTGATTCAGCTTTTCAAAGAAAATAATGTGGTCAATAGTGTCAAACGCTTTATAAATGCTAACACAGTGCTGTTTTTGATCAACAGCAGTTATCTGTTCTATCAATTCCACGAGAGTCATTGATGTTGAATTATTTGCTCTAAACACATATGGACAGTTTATTAAAAAAATTGTTTACCAATAAATTGATCTAACTCGGCTACAAATAATTTCTCTAAAATTTTAGAAAACTGACAAGGATATTGGTATTGAACACAAATTTATCACCGTTCTTATACAGAGGAACTACCTTAGTTATTTTCATATTGTCATATGAAAATGGCTCAATAACACAACCATTTATATCCTTTGCAAACATCATATCCATGTTTATCCAGTCTTTTGATCTTTTATCTGCAAGATGTTTTACGGTCCTTAGTATTTCATCTTTATCAGTTTCACCAAGAAAAAAACTATTGGCACAACTTATCACTGTATGACTCAAATCATTATTTACTTTTGTTATTTTAGATGCAAGATTTGGGCCAACATTCACATAGTATTGACTGAATTCTATCCTTTACAAAATACTGTGAAAAACCTGATTGTACTTTCTGATTTTTCAAAACACTATTTGCTACTCTCCATGTTGCTTTCATATCACCCTTATTTTTAATTACGAAGTCATTGTAAGATTACTTCTTACACTTTTTATAATCTATACAAACTTGATTGTATTTCCTTTACCTCTCTTACGCTTTTTTTGTTCTTAGTTTCAAGAAGCATGAATACAAGTAATTGGTTGTCTGAACTAGAAGCAACTCAAACATCACTTTGGCAGTGACGTCATTTCCAGCATAAAGTACAGTTAAATACACGGAACAGAGGTCATGCCATTATCAGTCAGGCTGTTGGGAAGTTAATGAATAACCTAAAAGTGACGCTGCACTTTTTTGTGACAAATGTCTGTTTAACTATTTGATGCAGCAGCTGACTAAAGCAGCAGATAAAAGGCTGGGTGAGTTATTTATTTACCATCAAGACCAGCTATTGTCTTGTAGAATAAAAAATGCAATGTTCAGAATGGTATGTCTGAATAAATGCAGGAATCCACTGGATTTCTTCTAAAAGCTTTATTCTCATCTCTGACTCCAATCAGTTTTAGCACATCACAGACCTCAGCTCTAGACCTTGAGTCAAACTAAAACAAAACATCCTGGTCTGTCCAGACTGGATCTGAACAGAGACTCTGCAAAAAAACTCCAACTTCAACATTATAACCTCTTCAGTCTCTTCCTGGTTACAACCCTGAAAGTGGTACCTTTTACGTCAGACGTAGAACATAGCTCATTTTTGTTTATACACAGAAGGAACACATTGATACCACAGAGACCAACTCTGTCTGTTTTAAACTTAATGCTGCAATGAACAGAGAGTATAAAATATAAAACTATATCAAACATTCAGTTAATAAATTACAAAATTTCTTCAATCCCTCTCATTTGACTAATATAAAATATGTCAAATAACCCTATAAAGAAATTTTATGTATTTATCACATCAGGATATTTCTAAACATTTCCCAACCTCAGAGATTTAATTTTTATTC
>JARVJO010031242.1:0-10005 GCA_031762555.1 Cynodonichthys magdalenae | reverse complement strand
AAGTAAAGTACAGATACCCAAAAAATCTACTTAAGTACAGTAACGAAGTATTTGTACTTAGTTACTTTACAACTCTGGAAACAGCATGATCATCCTGAGCACAATACGGGAAGTTTTCTGCACAAGTAGCAGACACACATTTAAACCATGAAATGGAAAAAATATATAAATGTGTCAGTGCTCCAAGCATGTGATGTGGATGACTCTAAGCTATTACAACATCAAGGTTTTGCTAAATCTATTTTTAAAAATTACATTTTGACTAATCCTTAGGTAAGAAGCAAATGTGGATCTGAAACTAACCTGTATGAACACGTTATAAATAAATGGTGTAAAAAAGAAAAGTCTGTACAACCTAAAAAAGTAGCATATTGAAATTCGTTGAAACATAATTGTCAAAAATCTGGAGAACAATAACTCATTTATGAACACTCAACATATCAATTCAGTCAAAATCTGTTGGGGGGGGGGGTCATTTTGTATATTGTTTTTAGAGAAAACAGTATTGAGCAAGATTAAAATCAGCAGATCAAAACTTTACAAAGAATAAAATTACATCTAAAAAAAACAGACAAACTGAGAAAAGAACAAAACAAATTGTTTCTTACCGTCTGCAAATCCAACAAAAAGTGTACTGAGGACTAATGACATTGTGGGGGAAAAAGGAGAAACATCTTGTCATTTCAAACAGTAAGGAGCACAGACACTGATAATCATGAAGAAATATTTTCTTGAACCTGCAAACAGAAAATCAGTGACATACTTACAGAAAAAACCCACAATGCAAAGTAAAGTGTGCCCCATCCTCATGTCCAGACCTGCAGCTGATCAGAAACTCACACTTTGCTTCAATTCTAATAAAGAAGCAGAAGTTACGTCGTGTTCGACACCAGACTCTGCCAGACTTCTGCCTCTGTCGCCTGCCTTCTTCATTTTTCACACGACAGCAGCAGCTTTGACCGCAGCACCATGATTACATTTCCTGTCCACTGCAGACATTTCAGCTTGTTTCCTGTGCAGCTACCAGCCACTTTTATCAGGTGCACCTGATTAATCGATTAACACATCTAATCAGCCAGTCACATGCCAGAAACTTAATGCAACTTGCTGAGGTTCTAATCAAGCATTGGAATGAGGAACAAAAGGTATTTGAGTAACTTTGAATGTGGCGTGGTTGTTGGTGCCAGACTGTCTGAGCATTTTAGAAACTGCTGATTTACTAGGATTTTTACACACAACTTATGTTTTCCTGTATGAACCCCATCAGTGCACGAATTGTTTATTATGACCCCCGCTACGCGAAGCGGGGGTCATATTCTTACTGTTTATTTTTTTTTTTTTCCAGAGATTTTTGGTCAACTGAGCACAGAAACGGCTGCACCTAGCAGCATGACATTTGGTCAGAAAATAGTTGTGGCCGACAGTTTTGCAGTAGACCCCACATTTCAAGTGAGGGGGCTATTTGAAAAGCTGGTGTCTGGACATACAAAAATGCTTATAGCTCAAAAACTATTCAACATAGGAACTTCGGGTTTTTGTTGTTGTTTAGCTCTGATGAAGGGCTATCATTTTATGACATCATAATGTGTTTCTATACAACTGCCACCTAGCAGTAGGCAAAGGAATGAAAAGACATGACTGAAAAGTGTTATTTCAAGCCTGTACATCCATAAACATGATCAGGTCTTGATGAAATTTGGCACGGATGTTGTCCTATCTGACCTACACCAAATAAAAGTTCAACAGTCCCATATGCATGTTCATTACCTCCACCCAAAACTGCATCTACAGTAAAATTTCCTGGACAGAGTAGTAACATCATGCACGTGAATGGTTTGTTTCATTATCTCTACTAGGACTACTGAGAGCAAATCTCTCTTTCTTTTGTATTCCATCTACAAAATATTTACTTGTAATGACCATTCCAAAGTCACTTCTCATTTAAATACCAGAACATCTTAAACTGTGTATGTGCGGGGGGTCATACATGCTACTGCTATGTGGTATCTAGTTTCATACAGCAGTGAACAAATGTTTATGGAAGCTGAAAAAGACAGTGGAGAGTGAACCTATAAGATGTCAGAACATCCATCCATTATCTATACCCGTTTCTTCCTTTCAAGGTCACTAGTGCCCATATCCAGCCATCACAGTGCAAGGGGCGGGGTACACCCTGGACAGGTCTCCAGTCCATCACAGGGCCACATAATAGAGACAAATGAGACAGACAAACATTCACTCTCTCACACATAGGGACAATTTAGAGCTACCAATACCCTAACAGTCATGTTTTTGGTGTGTGGGAGTAAGCAAGAGTACCCGGAGAGAACCCATGCATGCACAGAGAGAACATGCAAACTCTACCCAGAAAGGTCCCCGGGCTGGGATTTGATCCGGCAACCGTCTTGCTGAGAGGCAACAGCTCTACCAACTGAGCCCCCGTGTCGCCGATGTCAGAACAATGCACAGAAAAGCTGAGCAGTGCAAGAGAAGTGGATGAGGGATGGAGAATGAAGTGAAACTAGGAGTGGTGTTTGAAAGTGATAGAAATAAGGCACCAAAGCAGAAGAAGTGGACACAAACACACGCTTGACAAGTTGTCACGTGACACACCAAGAGACAACTAGAGTAGCCGGTTAACTTTGCATAGATTTGGGTTTGTAGGAGGAATCCAGAATAACTTAGAGAAAGCCCACAAATGCATTGGAAGAACATGCAAACTCTATGCTTGAAGGCCCCCCGCTGGGAGTAAAACCTGTGACTTTCTTGCTACAAAACAAAAATGCTAATCTGTGCAACCCACTGCTTTTGATCCGAAATAAGAAAAAGCTTTTGTTAAATATAGGGCTGACTTGAAACAAGATAAATAAAATGGAAATAGGAGAATTTTATTTTGGTGCACAATGCACCATAAACAAATCAACCACCACTACAAAAAAAACAAAAAAAAAACTTGAGACTTTGCACAAATACAATTAAGCATCTAGGATTTGTCAATAGCACCATCCTTCCACAGCTGCCTGCTCTTCATTAATGGTCTAATAGAACTTTTATAGTAGAATGACCATTATGTTGATGAATGTGCATGCATTACAAATTTAGTTATGGTTAAAAGTCATTAATTCAAGCTACTGCAAAATTATTTCAGACATATTGCAATCAGAACCTTCACAATAGTGCAATTAGCACTGTCGCTAACAAGATTACAGGTTTGATCATTGGGGGACATTCTGTGTGGAGTTTGTTCTCCCTGCATCAGTTTTCTCTGAGTACGGTTTCCTTCAACAGACCAACCTGTTAGACTAACTATTAACTTTATATTGTTCTTATAGGTGAGAATTAATGATTGTCTTTCCTGTGATGGACTGGTGGTCTGTGCAGGATGTCCCTTGCCTCCCACTCCATCACTCCTAGAGATATGCAGCAGCTCCCCATGATTCTGCACAAAATCAAGCAGGTAAAGAAAAGAAATTGACACAATAGGTGTCATTTTTAATCTTGTTACAAACTGGAGCATTCCAAGCTTCACAAAGATAACGGATTTTCACAACAAAAGTGTCCAACTTAAGTTTGAAAAACTCCAAAATTAAAACACAAGAATCCCTAAAATCATTTTAACCTAAAATAAAATAAAGCTAAAACAAAGAGCACAAAAACAAAGTAAAAAAATACAGAATTTATATTTTAGTTATATTTTAGTGGCACAATTTGTCTAAAAGGAAACACACTTAGCTTGCAGATTTTATTTCCCCATTTTTTTACTGCAGCTCAATCAAAAAGAAACAATTTTGCTTTTATAATAAGTGGTGCACTATCCATGGGCACCAAACTTTTAGTTTAAAAATTCCTTCAGCAATGAATTTCATTTCACTTGCTGCTTTCATGTCAGAGATTTTAATTTAAGTTCTAGAAGGTTCACAATTATAATTATTTTATTTCAAAACCTTGTAATAAATGATGAATTATTATAAGATATCAGAAAAGTTCAGATAAACAGAGATTAGGCAATTTGAGTGGAGGTTCTTTGTGCTTTTACAATTTAATCTGCAGGAGTATTTATCTGAAACTAAATCCTTAAACTCAGGTTTTAAAAAAGTTAAATATTTTTTATTCAGACCACAACATACAGATGATAAAACAAGAAAGTTTGTGACAAACATCACAGAGGCACATAGAATCTGCAGAAGCTGCTGTTGGTTCCAGTCCAGCAGATACTGAGACAGGTTGCGAGACGAGACAAGTAAAAGTGAAATTAAGTTTGAAGGAAATTTAAAGGAAATGAAACTTTTTTTTTTCCTTTTTCTTATTCTGTGCTCTTAATCATTTAACCACTTCTTCAAAATGTGGCGCTTGTGCGGAGAAGTTGGTGTGTGTTTGTCAGGGATCATCTGCTTCCATTTGATGAAGTAGGGTTGCCATACACAACAAACTAAATACAAGCCTATAAACTACAAAATAACAAAACTAACATAGGGTTTGCATATTCTGTTATATACCAACATCTACCATGAACAAGAATACATCCTCAATACAATATATGCAGATTTATAAATAACAGAGGTGGGAAATGACAAATTCTGAACAACATACTGGTAAAACTGTGTACATATAACCAATGGGTGTACATAGATAGAAATGTTTAAAGTAGTGAATAAGTTAAATCATATACATGATACTTTATGTAGTGTATATATTTTTCAGTGAGAACAGTTTTAAAAGTTACATTTTCAAGACTTTTGCATGTTTATTCTGACTACAAAAAGCAATGTACGGCTGTGAAAACAAACTTACGACCGTGATCATTAGTGAAGAAGTCACAACGGAGCAGAGGGTACATCAATCCCACCGGTTGTACAGACATTCACTCAAACTAATGCTACTAAGTCAGCTAGCCAAAAAACACAACTGAATACAATCAGGTAAGTAGGAATAATAAGTGCCTGAAGACAAGTTAAAAAAAGAAAAACACTTTTACTAAATAAACTTACAGGGGTGTTACATTGTTTTCTATAAATTCCTAAAACAGCCCTTTGGATGTGTGAGAAAAGAATGCAGTTTTCTCCAGAATGTGTGGATGTTGTTCTGAGTTTTGTGTCCCGTCACTCAAAAAACAGATGTGTTGGATTTACTTAAACAAATTATGCCAACTGGTTCCACTCAACTACATTTACTTCATATTTACTTTTAAAGTAAATGAAAAAACAATGTTAAACATTTACTCACTTCAGTTGAGTGGAAACAGGTTATATAAGTGTATGAATGTGATTGGCACTGATTAGTCTCCATAGATGATTGTACATGTTAGCTTTGTAGAGACCTAACAGAGTGCTGTGTGAATGAATGGGTAAATGAGGGCACAGATTGTAGTGTAAAGTGCTTTGAGTATCCTGGTTGGATAGAAAGGCGCTATATAAGTACAGTCCATTCACCATTCACCATAATTTAAGTATATCCAACACATCCGTTTTTTTAGAGTGTAATAAAAATGAAACTGTAGCTACATGGCAGTATCGCTATCCTGAGCTCTTCTTGAAGTGACTGCAGAATAAATTGTGGTAGAGTTTGCAGCAGAACTTCGTGTTTCTGTGAAAAGGGAGGGGATTTGTGTCAAACATTTGACTGTTTTATCACCGTCAAAAAAAAAAAGAAAAAAGTGTAAATTTACACAAAATATCCCTGTATCTGTCAGTAAATAGTAACACACATGAAATGCAGACAGTTATAAAAGGAACAAATCTAAATTAATCATAAGACTCAACATGAATTAAGAACAGATTAATACAGTTTTTATAAGTGTTAAAATTTCGATTAGAAGCTGTGGCGACTTTATTAGATGGTGACTTTAATGTTGACTTGTTGACATGAGATTAATTATTCATACAAAAATGAACTGTACCTGCAGTCATTTTCTCCTTGTTGCAGTAAACATGCCTGTCCTGTGGTTCATGAGAACCACCTGTTGAAGATCATCACAGAAATCAACAAGAAAACATTTTAGGGTTTGCTTTAATGCCATGTCAGCAACAATGGCCATATTATATGGACATATTAAATTATTAGGAAAAAAAGTCAAAATTCCCCTGAAAAGCTATTCCTGTTAGAAAAACTTACTCTTATTTTCAAATTGTCTGAGTGAGAATTTGACGTCTCTGGATTCATCAGCATCTGAAATATTTCAGATTTTTACATCATAAGTCGACAGAAAAGACTCAGTTTGTTGCATTTGTAGGATTTTTTAAAAGATGATTTTCAAGATTTTCAAAACCTTTTACTCCAGTTTTTTTGTAAATACTACACATTTGATTTATTGTTTTCTTTAAAACTTTTACTTTTAACCAGTGAAAAGGATGATTTTTTTTTTAAAGTCTGTACACTAACATTGTGCAAAATAAATCTGTAGGAAAAAAATGCATTAACCATTTAATGACCTGCTGCTAATTTATATTAACAATAAAATACATTTATTGTACTGAAATATTAAAACATTAAAAAAAATTGTATCTAGAATCTGAAGATAAAAGTCTCACCTTTAGACTTCCTGTAGCGCCACAATAAGAGCAGGAGAATAATGAGAACAATTCTGATCACTGGTCCAACAATCAGTATAAGAGTACAAGAGCTGACTGGACTGGATACAGCTGCTGGAAATTAAAACATTAAAATAATGACTTTTTTTTTAGATGTAACTTTAAGTTTGAGCACAGACTAAATTCTACAACAGATGATCACCTTACATAGATTTAAGGCGATGACATCACTCCACTCTGTTAAATAGTAACCATTTCTTCCTCTGCAGCTGTATTCTCCACTGCCAGACTTAGCAGCTCTGATGGTCCAGTTTTCACTGGATGTTGGAGTTTTATTTAAACTGATTGGTCTCCACTCATGCGTCCACTGAGTTCCTCCTCCTCCATGGATTTCACATTTGAGAGTGACTGTCCCACCGTCAGAAGAGTTGGGTTGCAGGGTCATCGTTGGTTTAACAGCAACTGCTTGAATAAAGACACATCTGGTTAAAGTTTGATATAAACAAATGTAAAGAGAACATTTATTGTTGCTGTAAATAGAAATGATTTATGGTCTTCTTATGTCCTTTTTACAGAGCTCGTCCGGTGACTTTGGATAAAAAATAAATAAAAATTAATGTGTGACCATATCTCGTATCCATGTGATAATAACACATGGTCATGAGATGGTTAATGTGTGGATACTAAATATTATCTCATGGCCACACATTAAAGTGAACATATCCTGCTTTTATATCTTTCTTTTTCACATTTAAAATCAGTCAGTTGGGGTCTATATAAAGTGGAACTGTAATGCTTTGGTGTGAATTCCTGGTTACTGTAGCTCCACAAGCCCCATTACCCCTTTTCTGGGGTGTGTCTCAGATCAGCTTGTTTTGGTACTGTCTCTTTAAATGCAAATTTCACACCCCGCCCCCCTCCAGGTCTCACTCCCAATGATCACTGTCCACTCCACCCCGTTCTGCCCTTTTTGTAGGTTGATAGATTTTTGTTTACAAATTAATTAAAAGACGTCAACAAGGGAAGACTTCTATCCAGCCTTACATGTTGCAGTCTGACCCAGAGAGAGGAGGATGAAGACAACAAACATTCTGAACTGCGGATCCTTGAAACTGGATTCACACAGCAAATAGCTACTGGGATGTAATAGTTCAGAAAATGTAATAGGAAAGAGAGAAAACTGAACGGGTTGAAAATTATGATCCAAACAGAATAGAAAAATATCTAAGTAAAGCAACAAAAACAAAACAAACAAACAAAAAAAAAAAACAGTATTTTTTTAGGGGTGGGGGCTGGCACTCATTGGCGGGCCCATGGGGCAGGCCTCAAGTTTGACCCATACTTAAAATTTTTTTGAGTCAGAGTTCAAATAATGTTTCTTTAATAAACAAAAAACAAATAATTTCTTTCTTGAAGCATTCCCCTTTGATGTCACTTCCTGTTTCACTTTGGCTGAGCCAATTTCAAAAGAAAATCTTCCAGTTATGTAACAAAATGGGTAAAAATCATGCGTTTTCTGTCAAGTTTATTAAATATAAAGATGTTTTATTTGACTTTTTGTATTTGAAGGATACACATAGCATAGGCACTTTAAGGGCTACAGGAACAGCTGATGTGTTTCTCAATGTGCTCTCTTTTCTGATTTTGTTAATTGGTAATTGAAATTTCATTGTTAGTACTGCTGATAGGGTAAGATACGTCATGATGTTTTATATCATGACAAAAGTAAACTCACCAATTTTCCTAATAATGACTTCAGAGCTGGTTTCTGTGTAGAAAACTGGATCTCCTCTTCCTCCTCTGCAGCTGTACCCCCCTCCCTCTGAGACGCTGAGGTCTCTGTCTGGTTTATTGTAGTTTATGGACTGAGAATATCTTGACTCCCGTCTGAACCAGTCAAAGCTCCAACCATCAGATGTGTCCACAGAGCAGCTCAGTGTTACTCTGCCTCCTGCTGATATGATTGTTTCCTCTGATGTCAATGTGGCTCTGGGTTTAGCTGCTGAGTGAAAACAAATAGTCCAAAAAGGAAAAAAAAAAGAAAAAAAATTCAAGAAGCAGTTTGTCAAAATATTTTAAACATCCAGTTGCTTTAATTACAAAACAAAACTCAGGAATCCTGAAAACACTGTGCAACTACAAATAACAAGTTCTCTCAGAATTACTGACAAAATAGGAATCATTTTTAAGTGCTTAGTGTGCTTTGTAAATGTTCACAACAAGCAAATAAGGTTCAGAGCTCATAGCGTGGTGTTTTCTCTTTCTGTTCTAATTTACTACATTTTCTGAAGATTTCAGACCAAAAGAAAGAAAACAGCCTCCTGTTAAGTTGCTCATAAAATACACACAAAAGTCAAGAATAGGTGACATTTTCAGCATGAAAAGCACAACTTACGTAACACTGTGAGTTTGATGACGTTACTCCGGTCTGTTAAGAGATAACCGTTTCTGCCCTGACATGTGTATTCTCCGCTGTCTGACTCGGAAGCTGTGATGATCCAGGACTTACTGGATGTTGGAAGTTTATTTAAAGTATTTTGTGTCCATTCATACAACCATAGAGTTTCTCCTCCTCCATGGATCTGACAGCTGAGGATGACTGTCTCACTTCTGTATATCAGAGACCAGTTAGGTTGTAGGGTCACAGTGGGTTTGATGGAAACTGTTTGCATAAATAATATTTAGTCAGGTGTCTAACAGAAACCATATATACAGGAAAAAAAGCTCAATATTTTACTTGATAATAAACAAATAAACAGAATTGAAACCAGATGTTTACATACACTATGTAAAAACACATATTTGACATTAAATTACACAAAGCTTTTACTGATTTTGGTCAGTTAGGTTGATTCATTTATTCATTTTATTTAAGTGTCATGCACCACTGGTGCCCAACACTCCTGGGCTTATAAGACACTCTGCACATAAAACATACATAATAAGATGGCTACATTCAGGTTACAATCTCCTTAAAAATATCATTACATTTTGAAACAAAATATCGCAGTTTTTGTCTTCTTCCACAAGATTACCAGACAAAAGCGACAAATGCAAAAATTTTCCTATCATACATCTAACTTAAAATTGTATCCTCTGATAACCACAATCCATCTGAATTAAATACTGTAAAAATTTTAAATCGGAATAAAGAGGAGAGTAAAAAACCAAATGATATTCATCTGATCACAGCTGCCCTGGGGCGCACTGACAGAGGTGGGGCTGCCATACACTGGCGCCACTGGACCCTCTGACCCCCATCAGTAGGCAAGGAGGGCACAGCCACCCCAATGTGTATGCTGAACTGCAGTGTGCTGTCTGTGGTACTGAATCGCAATGTGCTGTCTGTGGTACTGAACCACAGTCTGCTGTCCGTGGTACTGAACCGCAATGTGCTGTCTGTGGTACTGAACCACAGTCTGCTGTCCGTGGTACTGAACCACAGTCTGCTGTCCGTGGTACTGAACCACAGTCTGCT
>JARVJO010031241.1:0-10016 GCA_031762555.1 Cynodonichthys magdalenae | reverse complement strand
ACGAGTTAGATGCCGAAAAACGTACGGAAGAAAAAATGATCTCAATAGTGTGAATGCCATATAGGCATTCACACTGACTAGTTCAAGAACAACCAGATAACTGAGGGGTGCAACGGTTGCAGTTTTTTGGCCGATCATCGATCTTTAAAAAGTCTGACCTGCCAATTCCGATTTTGGCCAAAACAGATTTTTTAAATAGCCAGCACTTTCAGGTGTTATAAAGCCACAATACACCTTCAGTGTTCCACTCTTATTTTACTAGAAAACATTGAACAACACCCTTGAAACAATACAAACTTGTTTTAACTGGATATTAGGTAGCGCTCACATTGGAGAAAAAAGGGGACAGTGGCTTAGTTATGGTTGAAATGCAATAAAATTCACAAACTTTGATTAACAATAGTACGTACAAATTACACAAAATGCTTCATCTCAATGAAAAGAAACACTTAAGTTCACATTGACTCTTTTACTAATGAGCATTAAACAACAGAAACTCTAAAAGAGGAAGCTAATTTTCAAATCCACTTCAAGCTCACAGAGTTAGATTGGCAGGTTTTTCTCTTCACTACTCCCAGCGTTCCCAGCTTCCTTCCCTCAGGCTAAAAGAGCACAAGGACAATATCCGTCTTTATGTTTATAATACCCCCCCCCCCCCCCCCCCCACACACACACACATACAAACTACAACTTCTTCACTACTTCACATGTAGATCGCCAGCCTTCTATCTGAGGCACTACACACATTGTGCCAAACATAAACAGTGCAGCGCCAATAAAAACTGAAGGAAGTCCGCTGAGGACACACGTTGGTGTTCCAGGGTCACGGGGTAAATTTTGCTCTTCCCCTCAGGGTCACTAATAAATACAGTCTCTGTCGTTACAGAAGATAGAGCTATGTTGTACAATCCATGTCAAGAGCACAAATGAAGCACTGTTTAACATTCTCATCATTAGGACAAACGAGAAACCACATGCAGACTAAGAAATGTGGTAGGGGGGTGAGCACATGGTGCTGAGGAGAACCAAGAGGCATTTCTGACATCTTGTTTTGCAGTGGTAATATGACATACTCCACATGACAATATCATTCCTGTGGCTTTGTACTTGTACCAAATTTATGGTAAATGTAAGTAAGTAAAAAACTCCCTTAAATACCCAGTCACCTCCTTAGTGCAGGTCGGGATATGTTGGATGAATACTTCCAACTCACTGATGTCACTGCTGAAGGGAGTCAAGTTTTTGTATGTGTGGTTGTTTAGCAAAAATATCTTATCGAGCTTCTGCATCAAAGAGCCTGTCCCCTGCAACTCCTGCAGGCTATCGGTAGCAACAACTAGCAAACAACTGGTGAAACCGCGCGTGCGCATCTGCTGAGCTCATAATACATCTCAGTCTAGTCCTTTTCGGGTTAAAAAATGCCTATGAGGAAATGTATTTTCGTAAGCCAAAGATAACACGGTTTTTGGAAGTAACCCTCTGACGAAAAAAACATTTTTTTTATTTGCGTAAATGCCTGCTGATCTTCAGTAAGGCCAGCCGTTTCTTTAAATGACAAGGGCTGATATGAAAGTTATCTGTACAAGACAAACAAAACACTTTCTTTGTATTGATACAAAAATGACAAAATTATGTACACTAGGTTGCCTTCAGGCCCAGGCAAATGAGATCTGCAATCTCAATGGGGTTTGCCTGGTTCAAGAACGGTAAATAAATATAGTAAACTTCATTGATGACCAGCTGAGGGGACCAGGCCGTCTCCATGGTTACTGAATGATGCATGAGAGAAAAATCATCTGGAAAATAACTCGTTATCGTGGTGGAGAGGTTTGAGTATCCCAATGATCCTAGGAGCTATGTTGTCAGGGGCTTCACGCCCCCAGTAGGGTCACCGAAGGCAAACAGGTCCTAGGTGAGGGATCAGTCAAAGTGCAGCCTGAAGACCCCTAATGATGAGTACTAACATTGGATCTAGTGTTCCTTTGCCCGGACGCGGGTCACCGGGGCCCCACTCTGGAGCCAGGCCTGGAGGTGGGGCACGTTGGTGAGCGCCTGGTGGCCAGGTTTTCGCCCATGGAATCCGGCTGGGCACAGCCCGAAGAGGAGACGTGGGTCCCCTTTCCCATGGGCTCACCAACTGTGGGAGGGGCTGTAGGGGTTGGGTGCAATGTGTGATGGGCAGTAGTCGAAGGCAGGGACCCTGGCGGTCCGATCCTTGGCTAAAGAAGCTGGCTCTAGGAACGTAGAATGTCATCCATCTGGTGGGGAAGGAGCCTTAGCTGGTGTGTGAGGTTGAGAAGTTCCGACTTGATATAGTTGGACTCACCTCAATGCACCGTACTGAGAGGCGCCGAGCTGGAGTGGGCATACTTATTTCCCCCAAACTTGGTGCCTGTCCATTGGGGTTCACCCCGGTGAATGAGAGTGTAGCCTTCCTCTGCCTACGTGTGGGGGGATGGGTCCTGACTGTTGTTTGTACCTATGTGCCTAACAGCAGTTCAGATTACCCACCCTTTTTGGAGTCCCTGGAGGGGGTGCTGGAGAGTGCTCCTGATGGGGACTCCCTCATATCGCTGGGGGACTTCAACGTTCATGTGGGCAATGACAGTGAGATCTGCAGGGGCATGGTTGGGAGGAACGGCTCCCCCGATCTGAACCCAAGTGGTGTTTTGTTATTGGACTTCTGTGCTCATCATAGATTGTCCATAACAATAAGGGTGTCCATATGTGCTCTTGGCACCAGGACACCCTACGCCACAGTTCAATGAATGACTTTGTTGTCTTTTCATCTGATCTGTGGCCGCATGTCTTGGACACTCGGGTGAAGAGAGGGGCGGAGCTGTCAACTGACCACTACCTGGTGGTGAGTTGGTTTCAATTGTGAGGGAAGATGTTGGTCACACCTGGCGGTCTGCTGGGAATGACTGGCAGAGTCTCCCGTCAGACTGAGCTTCAACTTACTTACTTTATGGGTCCGTCGGTAAGGTTCAATTGTATCTTGAGTTGACATTTTCCAAAACTGATACTGTATAATGTTGCTGCTTTTTTATTATTATTACAACAAAATAGGCAACAATGCTAATAAATTCTTGTAAACGGCATGAAGCTGTTGTGATGACATGCAGAAATGGGTGTGATGGAAGCAGTAGGAGGTTCTTAAAGAGACAGAGCCCAATTTCAAGGCTTTTAGAAATGGCTATGATGCAATGTCAAATTTATTTTTGATTTATACACATAAACAGCCTTTTCGTAACAACTGAAGGTGACATAGTTACTTTATTTTGCTATAGAATTGAACTCTAATTGGCCCTTTGAGCATGATATCTTGCGTCACTGCCAGACTTCGCACATTACTTTTGAGGTTTGACCAAAATGTCTACAACTCTGTCATCTCTCAACGCAAGATAATCTCAGTCTAGAACTCTGTCATGAAAGGCAAAAGCTTTTTGTCTTTAGTCACAAACCAGACAGAAGACGTTCATTTAACATTTGTACTAGAATGATCTAAAGGCTCCAGTAAAAAATGTCCAAACTTAAAAGTTAATGATCATTTTTCCAAAGCAGCTGGTTGAATGCGCAGATTGTAGATGTATAAAATGGGTCACAATGGGATTTTATTACTCATCCACGGACTGAAAAGAAGTAGCGTAAAAACCAAGCCTCAAAAGTTGTGACCTTTATGGAGTTTTATTGCATCACTCTGGCAACGTGAAAGACTTTTAATAAAGAGCCTTCTAAATTGTGAGTAATGCTATCATAAGGTCCCTTTAAGCGAGCTGGTTCTCACTACATTTAAGGTTTTTTTTTTATCAGGAGCCCACAGCGTCACAAATTGATGCAGCGGGAGGCATTTTAAATTTACTTGTGTTCCTTTGTTAGATCCACTCAGAGAATACAGCACAGCTCATTGTCACTGATCATAAATTTTCACAGTTGTAAGGACTTCTGTGGTGTGTCAGAAAACAGCCAGACTGCATCAAATAATGGCAAAAGCCTGGTATTATATAACTATGGATTGTTAAGTGGAAAGTTAAGAAATGCTGAATACCACTAGGCTTTACTGTTGCTACTACAACTTAAAAGGAAGATGTTCAAGAAGGTAAAGTTAACTAATTTTCATAAGCTAAGTGTATATATGTGTGTTATAGACTGGCTTAACAGTGGTTACTATAAGATAAAGCCTTATTACCAATTTTAATACAATTACAACCTGTTATCATCATAACATACTGCCATTTGCAAAATGGCATATCCTGTTGATGTTTCAATTATTAAAGTAAAAAGTGATTGTGAAATTTCAGCTGCGTTTTCAGTCAAACCAGTATTTAATGTGTTTGAGTTTTGATTCCTGAAACTAACCAAATGAATGAAACAAACAAGAAAGTGAAACAGAAAATAAGAAATAGTCTTAACCTGAATTTAAATTCAGGCTTCACAAGTTTAGTAAAAGCCTAGCTTTCCTTGACAATAATGACTATTACAAATAGTTTTTTTTCTTTAAGATAAGCTTTTGTTGAAAAGTCATGGAATTGTAGCCATTTTGGAAAAGTTAAACCAGTTGTAGATTTTCTGAGCAATTCATTAAAATTCATTCACTAGGTCATAAGATATTTTGCTAACAGGTTTGATTGAATCAGTTAATACCAACACCACCTGTGTTTTCCATCTGTCAGCCCACACCTGATGAACCTTTATGCTGTGAAGCGAAGTAGCAACAAAGATGAAACAGTTAACATGTGAAAAGGTAAACCAGTGTTGTGGCTAAACAATATGATTAAGCAACCATCTGGTCATGGGATTAAACAATAAAATACATTTATATAGAGAAAAGATTTATGACACACAGTCACTTCGCATTTAGTTTAAAAAAAATGTACCCACAAAGAGAATAGCTAAACTGAGTTCATTAAAGTTCTCATTTAAACTCAGTTAAACTGAGTTCTCATTTTGACAATGAGACTGTCACACATTTAATGTGCTGCCCTCCACATTAACACAGCTGAGCTCTGCTCCACGTCTGTTTTGGTTTCACAAGTTTGCTTATGTGGTGTGTGTCAGCTTGCTTTATTTCTGAAAACTGAAATCTGTGCGGAACCAGGCCGGCTCCATATGTAATTTATGAACGACCAGAGGCAGATGTGTGTGACCTCTTCACAAAACAGTTTTATTAAGGAGTCTAGTGAGCCAGGGTTTGTAATAATATGCATTAACACAGTTTGTATTAATTCAATTCAACTGCTAAGCCAACATAGATGTAAAGAATAAGGAAGAAAGAATAACAGTTCTTTAAAAAAATGAGCACAGGAATTTTCTTATATTTCTTTTGCTGTTTATCTTTGTCAGCATGTCTCATGGTCAAATTTATTTCCTCAAATTTCATTCTGTTTCACAACAATGAACCTTAACACTACAAAACTTTTGAGTCAAGGTCTTTGCTTGTTATTTCCAATCTATCCAGTGTCCAGGGAATGCTTGCTGAGTCTACAGCTCTTGTGACACTTTATTGATCTGTGCTCTGATTATAGCTACTGCATGGAGATCCAAACACATGTTCTGCTTGTACAAGAGAGAAAAATGTATTACGGAGCACCTTTAATGTCACTGCAAAGGTTTGTGACAAGATGATTTGAAGACTGGTTCTGGAACTGCTGGAGACAAATTTGTAGGGAAACTGTGAGAAAACAGGTACACTTTTATTTCACGTCTCATTGAATTCATTGAAAAGTATTTGCAACCAAGCTGTCGTTGAACCAAGCGGCCAGGTTTTGTGTGGTTAATTATATGACAGCAGATTTCCCAATCAGGATAACTATTTGATACTTTAGACAAAATGGAAAATAAAAACACAACTGGTAGCTTGATAATGGAACATAACGCAACTCTTCTATGAAGTATTCAATGGGTAGCTTTCTAAAATCCATTACTTATTGTAGCTAACTTGAACTTGTGGCTGTAAATTAGTTTGGAATTAAAACAGCACTTTCTCCACATCAAATTGGTTTACATCATGGCTTTAAAAAGTTGCTGAATCACCCTTGATGGTGGATAAAAGTTTGTGACATAATTTACCAAATTCCACAAAATTCTCACTGTTCAAATGCTTACATGTAGCAGAAAGAAGAATGATTGATTTTTGTCTCAGTTTTATTAACGAAAAAAAAAAATAGCATTAGCAACAACAATATCTGCTGACAGCACAGCTTTTATCTTTATGGATAACTTGTTTTAATAAAGGGCTGTCTCTTGCATCTCGACATGTGCTGTCTGCCTCTCAGGTCAGTCAGCAATTTCTAAATATCCGGGAGCTGATGTACTTGCATTACTGAAGCAGCCTCTCAACATTAACATGGGAACCATTAGGCCTAATAGATGCCATCCCTTTATGGCTAGGTACCAATAAGGTTTTCTAGACAGCAAGCAATTGTTTATACAAAGCATGTTTGTCCAGTGGTAAATACATGCATTTACAAAAAGTACGTTTATTCTGTCTTTTTTGTACCTGTGTGTGTGTTTACCTGTTTATTGTTACATGTTAGAGCTTTTTCTGGTATAAACACCAGACCAGTAGTCTTTTTGCTGTATAAATAAATAGAAGAAAATACACAGTTCCAATAAGAATGGAAATACAAACTTGCATTTGTGTGTGTGTATATGGACACATTTTTGCTACATGTTGTGGACCGTTTTCCAGAAAAACACAGCCTTGTGGGGACCCAATGGTCCAGATGCTGATTTTGATTGGGTGGTTAGGTTTAGGACCACGGTGTGGATTGACTTTAGGCTACATTTAGGGTCAGGTATTTACTGGGGTGGTTAGGTTTAGGGTAAAGGTTAGACTACAGAATTACAAATGAAATGAAAATTGATTGAAGTCATTGCAAAGTCCCCATGAGGATAGAATAACACAACTTGTGTGTGTCGTAATGGGCTCTGGTAATATAAAGTTAAAAACCAGACTTTGGTCCCCTTGAGCAGTATTGAGTCCCCCCCAAGGCTGTGTTTTTCTGGAAAATGTGTCCACACGTTTGTTTTTATATACCTGTGGGGACCATGGATTACCTTCCATTTATTTTCTGGTAATTTCATAGCCAAACCCTGACCATTTACCCTAAAATTAACCTTACATGTACCTACGTGACCCAAAAACTAACCTAAACTCAATTGACACCTTGGTCCTAAACCTAACCCTGCAACCAAAATCAACATCCGTACCCAACCCGATAAAAAAAGGAACTGATGATGAAGAAACTAACATTTAGTTAGTTTTCTACTGAAGTGGCAAAAAAAAAAAAAAAACGACCAACTGTGCATTTTGTCCCCACCAGTCTGTCCCCACAAGGCTGCCCTTTTCTGGAAAATGGTTGCCATGATGTAGCAAAAACGTACACACACACGAGCAAAACCAAGAATACTCTGCCTTTGTATTTGGTGGTGGGAGTTAAAAACTACATTCACTAAAAATGTAATATTCATTCCATCTTTTGTTTAGAACATATTTTAATATGTCTGCGTGCATGCGTGTGGTAATGGGTTCAGGTCATCATGACCTCCCCCTCCTCCTCTGCCATTTATCAATTGAGCTTTTGATACAATCTTTGCAACAACTGTGATGATCGTCATATGAGCATGTGGGTGTGAGCATGTTTAGTAGTGCAAATACAAGAGAGTCTCTCTCTCTCTCTCTCTCTCTCTCTCTCTCTCACACACACAGAAAAAACATTCTGCTGTGAATGTCTCCCTCTGAGATTAAAACGACTTAGTGGCTTAAAATGACAGTTAATCAGAAGACAGATGATCTGCAGGGAGAAGAGTGAGACAACAAATCCTCTCCTGTCTTATCTGTCATGACAATGCAGCGAGGAGGGGGTTTGTATTGAGAGACACAAAGAGGGGGTGAGAAAAAGTGACTATCCAGGAGAAAAAGAGGAAGCAGAGATAATTAGAATGAGAGTAAAATTATATGAAGGGCGAGGTGAAATGTAGTGCGTTATCTATTAATATCCCACATCGCTACCATCTACCCAGATGTTACCCGGAATTACTTTGTGTGTTTAATGAGCGAACTTTCACTTCTTCTTTTGCTCCACAATACCATCATTCAAACTACAACTTTACAGGCTTTATGCATGCCATTCATTTTACCCCTTTTAATTGATTTGGTTTTATAACCACAGCATAAAGGATTTCTAAATGATAGCAGTGTCAGTGAAAAGAATTAACAATGTCCATATCTTCGTGGTATTTGTGAGTCTGTAAGTGGCCGTCTGTACTCACAAAAAGGATGCTGTCCTAACAGTTGTGCCACACAAATACTGGCAAAATGCTCCCGTTCAGTATTGTAGAGCTGGTCTCAATTTAAAAGTTTGTTTAGATCTACTGAAAACTTCTAGAAGTAAAAAAAAAGAACTATTTTGCAATTTCAAAGTAATATCAAGCACCTGATTTACCTCTAAACATGTCAAATTTTGAGTTGAAATGATTCAAAAAATTTTTTTCCTTCCTATTTCCATATTTTGAGTTTATTTTTCTTATTTTAAATTTCATAATTTGTGATGTAACCTCAATTTGTCATCTGCTTAGCATCTCAATATATTGTGAATTATTAAAAGGACAGTAAATCATCAGGTGATTATTCAAGAGTTGAATGAAATTTGACAAGTTTGAACAAACCTGTATGCACTCATCTCCTATATATATATATATATATATATATATATATATATAGTCTGCTGACATAAATATTGCTTGTGCGCAACACTCAGTGTCACCCGCCTGGAACCACCACTAGGGTGGATCTTAAAACTGCACATGAACTGGAAATGAAGATATTTGTCTGGGGGTGAATCATTGGCTGCACACTGCAGGCAATGCAACCCAAATCTGATTATTTGGCCCCATGCAACCTATATCTCATTTTCTGAACATAACAAATACAATTTTTATTTATTTATTTATTTTTGACCCAGGACTTATCAGTATGTGGTACATACTGTATGTGTATATATGTATGTGGTCTGATACATATCTGGTGTTTTTAAAAGCGACTGCAGTCTGAACGCTCATGTCACATTACATCTGACTTTTTCATCAGTGAAATGGGGGTGATAGATTGATAAACACACTAATCTCAAGTCATGCTGTTTAAATTTGTAGCTCTGCATGTCATCAGCTACAGAACAGAAATCAAGATTTTCTGTCATTTTTATTTTAATTTTCCATGTACTGGAAGACTGAGACTCAGCAGAAACATATGACGTCCAATGTCGGTCACAGATCATATGAATCCTAAAGTTACTCAGTCGATACTTTACTACCAAGACATCACTACTTTCCAAAAATAAAATGCTGCACCGGAGCGTCCGGTCAGATAAACACTGAACTACACAACCATGTCAGATAATTATTTATTGGGCCCTGAACAACAACTTGACAAGCTAACAAGTAGTATTCATGTTTAGCTACCGTATTTATTTCTGTATAATATGATCTCATGTATACGACCCCCCATTTTTGAGCATAAAAAGCATAAAAAATTTAATCCTCAAACAATTGAAGAAATTTATGGGTTGTCTTAATTACTGATTTTAAATACAATACACATTCTGTAGGATTTTCTTAGGTGAATATTGATATATTTTATAAGCTATTGTGTGATTGTTTTCATGAATAAAATGATTTTAGGTACAGGCTGGTCTGAGTGACTATGAACTAGTCACAAAAGACTAGTACATGTTTAATTTAGATACATGCCTGGAGTCACTTACAACACATCGTTAAAGCAGGTTTATACAGTAGGTGTAGTGAATTGTCCTGTGGATCTGCCATTTAGCCCTAGGAAAGAAAGAGGCGTGGCCAGGTTCTGAAGAAAAATGTGAGACTTCCTGGTTTCGAGGCTGACTTGCTGGAGGCAATGCGAGGGATGCATTAAAAAAGCCTGCCACTCAGTCCAGTGCTGTGGTGTTGTATGACTTCTTTCCTCACATTTTAATCAGTATAACATTGGTGTGTTTCTTATC
>JARVJO010031240.1:0-10019 GCA_031762555.1 Cynodonichthys magdalenae | reverse complement strand
TTGCCGATTATTTCCGCAAATTAGCCAGATTGACGGAAGTTTACAGGGACGATAATCCCACTTTTCATGCAGTGTTTTTTTGTGGGGGGGACAAAAAAAAAGTCACTAATGATGAGAAAATTCATTCATTTTTCTACTGAAGTGACTTTAAAAAAAAAAAAAGAGTTCTGACAGCGTTCTGGAGAGGCGAAGAGAACGGAGCGTAGTTGCCAATTTGGATATTGGATTTAGCTAGCACTGCTTTTGGTTTGCGTTTATAAGTGTGTTAGAGTGGGTGAGTTTGTGTGTTGTGTGTGTAGTAGTTTTGTTAGTCTGTCTTTCACCATGAATCATCGTTACATGACAGCAGAGCAAGCTCTGGTGTACTTCATGAGCTTGAAAAAGAGAAGGCTGATTGCGCGCACGGAGGTGATTCAGACATGTTGGAGTTCAATTTTGATGATGAGGTTTGTCTTTCTTTCTTTCTTTCTTCCTTTGTTTATTTGGCATTGATCATGTACAGTAAAATATTTAGAATAGAGCGGCACTGGACAAGGTTATACAAGCTAATTTACATCTGCAGGTGGATGACCCGTTTTTTTCGGTGAGGATGAGGAGGGGGTAGTGGCGGCGACGCGGACCCACTCTGTCCGGGTGAGGTCCACATCAAAGAGAGTTCAGTGTAGTCGAACCAGGTCAAGATCTCCCCTGGCTGAGGCAGCAGCAGACGGAGCAGCACATGAAGCAGATGATGGAGCAGCAGAAACACGCGATGGGCAGTGGAACACCGAAGAGGACGCAGACATAGCACCTGTTGTAAGTCGGTTTCAGCCACGGAGAACACCTGGAGTGCGGGTAGATCTGCTGTCTCGCCACAGTCCAAAAAACCTTTTGTTGTTGTTTTTTGCAACCGATACTGTCAAAACCATCTGTGAAAACAGAAACTGAAATACTGCAAAAAACCAAGCTAGCAGAAAAAAATATAAATGGGCTGAAATAGACACAGATGTGCCTTCTCCTGGACAGAAACTGTTTTGATGAGTGTGTACAGTCCTATTGTGACAAAAAACTGTTGTTTGAGAGAATTTGTGGTGTCGTCATTGTGAATGACTTTATAAATAGTTGCAAACAAAAAAAATGTGACATTGTGATGTTGGAAATAATTTGTGGTAGAGTCAATGTGAACCATTTTGTAATTGTAAAAAAACGCCTGAGAATTTTCCCAATATTTAATGGAAAAACATGAATATTATTTGGTTTTTGATACATTCTTACATATGTTGTGGAAGTTTACACTATAGTCTCGTTAATATTAAAAAAAAATGTTCGTTAAATATATTTGTGAATTTTATAGTAAAAAAATCAATATTTTTACACTCTGATTTGTTGCATCTGTGGTCTTGTGTGTATGTGTGTGTGCCTTCTGTTGTGCTGTGCCTTCCTCTAGTGTCGTTTCTGTGTCATGTCATCCCGGCCCTCAGATTTAATCAGCCCCTTCTTGAACTATTCCTCACACCTGTCTGTAATTATAATTACCTGGCTGTTCCCCCTTCCACTCATCCCAGTCTTGTATTTTGTCTGTCTTCACTCATCATTCTGCGTCTGATCATTGCTTTCTCTGACCTGTTCGACAATCCTGTTTAGTTTTTGCCCTTGCTCCCTCTCGTGAGTTCCTGTTTGTTTTTTGCTGCCACGTCAGCCCTTTTGTTTTAATAAATGTTAACTTTGAACCTGCCTGCCTGTTCGCCTGCTTATGGATCCAACCTCGCCTCCTGATTGTGTTAGAATGATCGGACCAACCATGGGCCCAGCAGGTGTGGACCTCGCCACCTCCACCTCTCCTGTTATGGAGGATCTGGTCCCGTCTCTGCCGCCGGATGAGTTTAAGGTGACGGATCCGCTCATCAGAGGAACCCTTGCCATCCTGGGCTGGTTCCCCACTCCCGTCACTCTCCTTCAGCTTCTCTGGCAGATCGGGAGTGCCCTGGTGAGGTGCCCCGTTCTCCAGCTTATGCCGGGCCACCGACGCCTCCTTGCCTATATCTTGAGGGTTTTGGCCGAGCTGGTGGTTTCTGGCTCCCTCGCTTCACCTAGCACCAGCGCTTCTGTGTCCGCTGCAGCACCTCTTGAGCCCGCCTCCGACGCCTCTGTGTTCCCTGCAGCTTCTCCCGAGTCTCCCTCTTCACCTGCAGCTTCTGGTCCATCCTCAGTTGCAGCCTCTGGGGCCCCCTCAGCTGCTTCTCGCCCCGCCGTCGGAGGAGAGCGGCAGCGGAACGGTCTCCTGCCATTCCACCTGAGTCTCCCACGTTAGCTGCAGTTCCGGAGTCTTCTGGGTCCACTGTAGCCATTCTGCCTGGATCATCTTCATCCTCCTCAGCACCGTCTGGATCTTCAGCATCACCATCTCCTGAGTCTCCTGGGTTCCAGCCTCCAGAGTCTCCTGGGTTACTGTCCTCTGGGTTCCTGTCCTTTGAGTATCCTGAGTTCCTGTCCTTCGAGTATCCTCAGTCTGAGTACCCTGAGTCTGAGTTTCCTGAGTCCATGGAGGATGACAGTGAACCCGAGTTTTACCCAGACTACGGTCCCGAGGATGATCCCTATTGTCCTGAGTTCTCTGGATACGAGCCTCCTGCATCTTCAGTTTCAGTCTCTTCAGTTCCAGTCTCTTCAGTTCCATTCTCTTCAGTTCCGGTCTCTTCAGTTCTGGTCTCTTCAGTTCCAGACTCGCCTATTCCAGACCTGTCAGTTCCAGTCTCGCCTGGTCCAGCCTCTTCAGTTCCTGTCCCGGTCTTGCCTGATCCAGTCTCTTCGGTTCCTGTCCCCGTCTCGCCTGGTCCAGTGTCCTCGGTTCCTGTCCCCGTCTCGCCTGATCCAGTCTCTTCAGTTCCTGTTCCAGTTTCACCTGGTCCAGCCTCATCAGATCCTGTTCCAGTCTCGCCTGATCCAGCCTCTTCAGTCCCTGCTCCAGACCCATCATCAGTCCCTGCTCCAGACCCATCATCGATCCCTGCTCCAGACCCATCATCGGCCCCTGCTCCAGACCCATCATCAGATTTTGTTTTTTGTGTGATTTTTTGGTCCACTGTGATAATGCATTGTGTCAAAATGAAACAAACACTCTAAAATCATGAAGCTGAGGTTGTGCTGAAAATAATGATGCCAAACATGGCAAGGTAAATAGTTTTTAAAGTAAAAACATAGAGGTAAATTCAAAATTAATCAAAAACGGCCATTTAAACCCCAGACCTTAGAGGGTTAAAGGTTTGTCTGATTGTTGTTGTTGGATTAATTAACATTAGACATTTCAGTGGCTTTTCGAAGTGAACATTTTTGACCCTGAAGAGTTGCCGTTGTACACTCCAATATCACGAGACGAGCACAATGAGACAAGTGCTATGAAACGGGAGTCTCCAGGCTGCAGCAATAACCGACTCTGAAAAAATTGGCAATCATCCTAGTTGCATTGTCTGTATTTGGGGCCATACGAGCCATCGTGGCAGTGGTTATTTTTTTTTTTATCACAGAACAACTCCAATTGTCAGAGCCAACAACTCTGAGCTGAGTTTCCTGTTGCGCTTCTCTCTGACTCTGTGTTTCTTATGTTCATTAACTTTATCAGAACTCCCTCTGAGTGGTCCTGCATGCTGAGACACACAGCATTTGGTATCACCTTTGTTCTTTGTATATCTTGTGTTCTTGGCAAAACTTGTAGTGGTTTTAACATCCTGCACCCAACAGCAGTTGGGCCAGCATGTGGCGTCATTGAATTGTTGTTTATTAAAAGTAGGTCAAACACATTTTTTTCCAAATAAAAAAAAAACCCTCACAAAAGATGTCTAATGTTTTTAAAACGAGTTCTGGCAAATTATTTTTGGATAAATATTTGTGATTTTAGAGCTATATAAACATGTATAACTTACTTTAGGCGTCGCCGATCCTCAGATAATAAGGAAATTCTCAGCTTCTCGCCGTGAGCCAGTTTCTTTTTAACTCTGCTTCATTTGGTATCATTGAAAACAAGAGAAGGCACGAAGGCAGTGATATATCTTGGCACTGTGTGACTCTTTGTCTGTTGATGTAAAGTTTGTGCATTTCCGAGAGTATAAATAGCAGAGCTCATGCTTTAAAATGTTAACACGCAGTTAGCTTGGTAGGGGCGAGCGGTGGCTAGTTTGTTAGCGGTTTGAGAGCGTTTTTTTTTTTTTGAAAAGTAGTTAGATTTTAGGTCAGATATGGAGCCGAAGAGGACAGATACAGTTTTAGAAGTGCTGAAGAAGATCCTGTGATGTGGATGTAGAAGATTCTTCATACAGCAACAGGGTATTTTGAAATGGAGCGAATGGAGAACGAAGAACCCGGCAGATGTATTTGTGGACCCGATTCATGAGTAAGTTCTGCATAACATACCACTCATAACTCTCGTAACACTGTTATATAAAAGGAACTTTATTGAATCATGTTACAGCATTGTTTTTGTTTGTTATTTTGTCATTTTTGTGATAATGTTGTGTCGTTCCTAGAAAACATGGCGCGAGTTCTCCCTGGTTTCCCTACCCTGAGTCGGAAAACGAACCAACATGGAGTCTCATAACAATGCCCCCGCCTGCACAAAATGGAGTTTATCATAACACTGTTATATAAAAGTAACTTTGATTCTTGTTATGTCATTGTTTTTGTTTGTTAATTAGTAATTTTTGTCATACAGTTGGAAATAATTTATCTTGTAAACAGAAGATTGAGCAATAACTAACATTATTTCTAGACTTTTACAGTCAGGAGGAAGCAGGGCCATCCATCTCTGACCAGAGCCAGCCTCCTGGCACTTCAGTTAAACCATTATCAACTTCTTCCAGGTGAGAATTTCTTCTGTTACAAAGTAAACATGATGCATCATTACAATGTTAGTGTTGTAATCCTAAACCTATTATAATTCAGTGTCAGGTGTTGCTCTCATTTTCCACATGTTCAGGTAAATAGAGTCATGTTTAGTTTTCAGCATATATCTTTCTGTTTCTGTAGTCATGATGGCTCTGATGAAGATGAGGAATATTGGCCACCTTCTTGCCAGCTCCACAATTAATGGAAAGCTTCAGCCAAAAGACCAAGGAGCAGCTCGTCCAAGTCAACCAACAGAGGGAACAAATGATCAAGGTCGGTGAGTCAGGCTACACCTCCACTTGGTGATGATGAGAAGTGAACTCACGAAGTGAGCCTTTTATAGTTTTTTGTATTGTATTCCTCCAAATTTGTTAACAGTTTCTTATCGATAGTTTGCAGTTATTGTTGATTGTAGTTTATTGTTTGTTTACAGCATTTTATTGATAATCCTTACTTTACACATTTGTTGACAAAGTTTATTTTTGATAACAGTTTTTTTTTGGGGGGGATGATGATTACTTCATATCATGTTTGTGAGTTTTTAAACCAATTATTGGGAGGACATGAGACAAACTGTCTTAGGTTTTATAACAGTGTATTGTGTCCTTTTAAAAAATGTTCTAAATATGAAAGGGCATGAAAAATTATGGTATATAGTTTCAACCAATGATCCTAAAAGCTATGTTGTAAGGTGACCCAAGGCATACAGGTCCTAGGTGAGGGATCAGACAAAGTGCAACCCAAAGACCCCTATGGTGAGTACAAAGGATGTACTGGGTGTTCCCTCACCCGGATGCGGGTCACCAGGGCCCCACTCTGGAGCCAGGTCTGGAGGTGGGGCACAGCCCAAAGAGGAGACGTGGGTCCCCCTTCCCATGAGCTCACCACCTGTGGGAGGGGCCGTAGGGGTTGGGTGCAATGTGTGATGGGCAGTGACTGAAGGCGGGGACCCTGGCGGTCTGATCCTCGGCTGCAGAAGCTGGCTCTAGGGACATGGAATGTCACCTCCCTGGTGGGGAAGGAGCCTGAGCTGGTATATGGGTTTGAGAGGTTCCGACTAGATATAGTTGGACTCACCTCAAATCACTGCCCTGGCTCTGGAACCAATCTTCTTGAGAGGGGTTGGACACTCTTCCACTCTGGAGTTGCCCATGCTGAGAGGTGCCGAGCAGAAGTGGGCATACTTATTGCCCCCGTCTTGGTGCCTGTATGTTGGGGTTCACCCCGGTGAACAACAGGGTAGCCTCCCTCCGCCTACATGTGGGCGGACAGGTTCTCACTGTTTTTTTTTGTGCCTATGCACCTAACAGCAGTTCAAATTACCCACCCTTTTTTGGAGTCCTTGGAGGGGGTGCTGGAGAGCACAACTGATGGGGACTCCCTCGTCAGCTGGGGGACTTCAACGCTCACGTGTGCAATGACATTAAGACCTGGAGGGGCATGGTTGGGAGGAACACCCCTCACCCGATCTGAACTCGAGTGGTGTTTTGTAATTGGAGTTCTTTGCTCGTCATAGATTGTCCATAACAAACACCATGTTCAAACATAAGGCTGTCCATATGTGCTCTTGGCACCAGGACACCCTAGGCCGCAGTTTGATGATCAACCTTGTTGTTGTTTCATCTGATCTGCGGCCGCATATCTTGGACACTCGGGTGAATAGAGGGGCAGAGCTGTCAACTGACCAATACCTGGTGGTGAATTGGCTCCGGTGGTGGGGGAGGATGCCGGTCAGACCTGTGTTATGGATCTAATATAACCTTTTCTTTGTTACAGAGTTCGTTAGATTGGAAGGATCACTGGAGACAACCTTTGAGAAGAATTAATACAATATTTATTACAATTGTCAGAGATATTACATAACCCACAAGAATTAAATTTGCAGATTAGGGAGACAACAATACTTTCCTGCTGTAATGGTCAGTGGTCAGGAAGTGTCTATAGATGCTTAGATTCATTCTATAGTTACAGTAAAGACCTGGTTACATAAGTTCGGTATCAGTTAGAGGCTGGGCGTTACATTTCTCTGCCATGCCTGCTTCATATGATGTTTGCTTTATTACGTAGCAGATACTGGAAGCCCCTGCTTGCATCCTTAAAGTAACTCATTAACTTGGTACCCAGAGCGTCATGTTTACTTGTCAACCTGACCCAGACAAACTAGCCCTATAAACTTTGCACTCAAAGCATGATTACTGCTCTCCTGAGAGAAACAGGACACTCTATGATCATAAAATAATAATTACACCGTTAAAAGTACCATGATCAATATAATACATATGCCAAAAATGATCACAATGTGGACACCTGGCAGACACAAACATATAGTGAGGGTCTGCTGGGAATGTCTGGCAGAGCCTCCCGTCAGACTGAGCTTCAACTCACACCTCCGGGAGAACTTTGAACACGTTTTGGGGGAGGTGGGGGACATTGAGTAGGAGTGGACCATGTTTCGTGCCTCCATTGTCGAGGCAGCTTACCTGATCTGTGGCCGTAAGGTTGTCGGTGCCTGTCATGGCGGCAATCCTCGAACCCACTCGTGAACCCCGGCGGTAAAGGATGCTGTCAGGCTGAAGAAAGAGTCCTATCGGGTCTTTTTGGTCTGTGGGACTGCAGAAGCACCTGATAGGTATTGGCAGTCCAAGCGGATTGCGGCTCGTGTGGTTGCTGAGGCAAAAACTCGGGTGTGGGAGGAGTTCGGAGAGGCCATGTAAAAACACTTCCGTATGGCTTCAAGGCAATTCTGGTCCACTATCCGGCATCTCGGGGGGGGGGGCAGTTTGTCGTCAACACTGTTTATAGTGGGGATGGTGGGCTGATGACCTCAACTCGGGACGTTGTGGGTCAGTGGGTGGAAAACTTCGAAGACCGCCTCAATACCACCGACATATTTTCCCATGAGGAAGCAGAGCCTGAGGACTCTGGGTCGGACTATCCAATTTCTGGTGCCGTGGTCACCGACATGGTTAAAAAGCTCAGGGGTGGATGAGATTAGCCCGGAGTTCCTTAAGGCTCTTGATGTTGTGGGGTTGCGTTGGTTGATGCAACTCTACAATATCGCGTGGACATCGGGGGCAGTTCCCCTTGATTGGCAGACCGGGGTGATGGTCCCTCTATTTAAAAAGGCGGACCGCAGAATGTGTTCCAACTATAGGGGGATCACATTTCTAAGCCTCCCTGGTAAGGTCTATTCAGGGGTCCTGGAGAGGAGGATCCGTTGGATAGTCAAATCTCGGATTTAGGAAGAGCAGTGTGGTTTTCGTCCTGGTCATGGAACTCTGGACCAGCTCTACACTCTCAACAGGGTCCTGGAGGGTGCGTGGAAGTTTGCCCAACCAGTCTACATGTGTTTTGTGGACTTGGAGAAGGTGTTCGATCATGTCCCTCGGGGACTTCTGTGGGGGATACTCAGGGAGTATGGGGTACCAAGCCCTTTGATACGGGCTGTTAGGTCCCTGTACGACCGGTGCCAGAGTTTGGTTCACATTGCCTGAAGTAAATCGGACTTGTTTCCAGTGAGGGTGGACCTTCGCCATGGTGGACCTTCGCCATGGTTGCCCTTTGTCACTGATTCTGTTCATAACTTTTATGGACAGAATTTCTAGGCACAGCCAAGTTGTTGAGGGGATCCATTTTGGTGACCTTAGGATCGCATCTCTGCATTTTGCAGATGATGTGGTCCTCTTGGCTTCATCCGATCATGATCTCTGGCTCTCGCTGGAGCAGTTTGCAGCCAAGTGTGAAGCGGCTGGGATGAGGATCAGTGCCTACAAATCCGAGACCATGGTCTTGAGCCAGAAAAGGGTAGGGTGCTCTCTTCGGGTCGGGGAAGAGGTCCTTCCCCAAGTGGAGACGTTTAAGTATCTTAGGGTCTCGTTCATAAATGAGAGAAGAGTGTAGCAGGAGATCGATAGGCATATCGGTGCTGGATCTGCAGTGATGTGGGCACTGTACCGATCTGTCGTCGTGAAGCGAGAGTTGAACCAGAAGTCGAAGCTCTCGATTTACCGGTCGGTCTATGTTCCTACTCTCATCTATGGTCATGAGCTTTGGGTAGTGACCGAAAGAACAAAATCGCAGATACAAGCGGTGGAAATGAGTTTCCTCTGCAGGGTGTCTGGGCTCTCCCTTAGAGATAGGGTGAGAAGCTCGGTCATCTGGGAGGGACTCGGAGTAGAGCCGTTGCTCCTCCACGTTGAGAGGAGCCAGTTGAGGTGGCTCGGGCATCTGGTCAGGATGCCTCCTGGACGTCTCCCTGGTGAGGTGTTCTGGGCACGTCCTACTGGGAGGAGGCCCAGAGGAAGACTCAGGACACTCTGGAGGGACTATGTCTCTTGGCAGGCCTGGGAACGCCTTGGGATTCCCCTAGACAAGCTGGCCCAAGTGGCTGGGGAGAGGGAAGTCTTGGTCTCTCTGCTTAGGCTGCTGCCCCCGCGAACCGACCCTGGATAAGCAGAAGAAAACGGTGGACGGACGGAGTTTCAACCAATTCAAATGAATAAACCTTTTGCTTTTACTCTGTTACTATGTAATAACAATGGAATAAACATTATCATAAGAGGTATCATTATCATTTGAGGTAATGACAGTTTTTACCTTGGGTGGTTCTCTGGATGTTCTAAAACAACGGAGCAAGCCTGTAGACGCTCTGATGGGTGCTGGTGTAAATACGGCAAATTCACTGATGAAATGTACACTTCAGAGTAGCCCTCGCTTACCTGCTTTTCTAATGAATGGTGACTTTGTTATAGGAGGTGTTTTTTCTTTACACTACAAATTACACACAGTGATTTATAACTACACCATCCAGCCTGAACCTGAGAGATGCACAGGAAGGTTAGTATGATAGAAGTTGATGAAATGTCGACTAATTAAAACAATCTTTTATGAAGTAGTATTTGCACTTGATCAATGTTTTTATTTATGTTGTAAGTTTATTGGGTCAATAATTATGTGAACTGTGGATTATTAAAATAGTTAGTCATTTGATTGCCCCATCAGTTGGTTGTCAAAATTAAAGACTTTTTTGTGTTTTGCTCACTTGTTCATACCCTTTTAACATGATTTTGTCAATAAAATGTGAATGCTCACCTTAATAATTCTGTGCAGTCTTATACCCCGAGAACTACGTTTTACACGTGCAATGATGTTTGCGATTGAGG
>JARVJO010031239.1:0-10020 GCA_031762555.1 Cynodonichthys magdalenae | reverse complement strand
CTTTCATTTTATTTTGTTTTTTGTTTTCTATTGTATATACTTAACTTGTTTATTTTTAAATGAAATGAATAAATTGAGAAAAAAAAAAAAAAAAAAAAAAAGAAAATATTTGTCATAACTCAAGCTGGAAGTCTAAGCTCTAAGTCTTGCTTTTATCTTAGCTATTTTACAGTCATTTTTGAAAAATTTCTGAATTTTTGTGAAAAAGTTAATTCAACTTTTTATGAGCTCATAAAATAATTAGTAGGGAAACTCTGCCTAAACCACCATCTGTTCTACTCTGGATAATTAAAAAAAATTTTTAAGTTTTTTTAAGTTTTGTATTTGAAAAAAAATGCTGAAATGCGCACAAGAAAAGAGAAGAGAATGATCACAATGATGACATTAAACTACAGACATTGGACATACTCAAATTGCTTAAAGATTTTCCTAAAACTTTTTTTTTTGTCACAAAGTTTTTAGTTCCTCTCAGGTATTAACCCTTTCAGCACATGATTAAAGTTTGACAGCATCTTCAGAATAATGTGAGATGGACCAAGAAAATAAAACCCCGGTAAATAAAACCTGCTACATAAATGTGGTTCGTGGGCAGTGAACATGTGCAAAATAGGCTGCTATGTCATTACTTCTGAAATGCTTCATGTCTACAAAAATTCAGCTTTTACAAATCGCCACTTTGGAAACATTTTTATAAATATGTTTTTCTCACCAAAAGCTCTATTTGTGTGTTGGCAGGAGGTGCAACACAGCACAATCTCACTGGTTTTAAAAATATCTAAGTACTGTGGACAGGGCCTCAAAAGAGGATAAAACCCACTGGTATATGGCCAAACTTCAAATAAGTTACAATTGGAAGTATTTGCAACCAAATTTGTGTGTTTTTGGGGTTTTTTTTATCACCTTGTTGTGTGCCAGACTAAGCTCTTTTTGCCAAGTGTGCTAGCGTGAACTCATGGGCCTGTTACTATATGTTTGTTAAACAAATATTAATATGCTCAAGCCTTATTGAGTGTAGTTGGTGTTAAGAATGTACATTTTTATGAAAAGCTGTACAACTATTCTAAAAAAGAGACCCCCTAAGGCCTGAGTCAAACGGCAGGATAAATATGCAGAATTCTGGCCTGGTTTTACCCTTCTGACAATCTTAAGCACAACCAGATTACCGTGATGCTCTAAAGATAATCATAGCAGATATTCCTGCTGTGGGTGGTGAGTTAAGAGTGATCTAGTCGATTCAGAAGGACATCGGGACCAGTCCGACCTCATATTGGGGATATTAAACAGGTTTGATTTTTTGGCCAGATATCACAGCGTGTGGTGTTCACCTGAGAACAAACGAGCTGCAGCCTGTTGAATAGACGTGCAGCCAATCAGAACGTGAGGTGACATAAACACGGAGGGGAATCTAAAATAAAACTGTCTTGACTCACCAGAAAGTGCGCTGGACGTTAACAGTCATTTTGAATGTTTTCTCCTCTGGTAAAAATAGTCCACGAACGATCAATTGTGTTTCTTCCTCGTCGGAAATGTTTATTTTTTTTTGAACTCACGTCTCTCTGGAGGTCACACAAGAATTTTCCTCTGACATCTAAATTCTCACAATATTTCACATTTGATATCTGAATGTTCATGAATAAAATATCTTTTGGTGTGTGGTGTGTTGTCTCTGTACACCACACACTGTAGGACCAAACCTGGTTTATCCATGATTGGTTATCCTCACATGTGGGGTCTCTCATCATACAATCAAAATCATCCGACAGTTTTAAAATCTTGCAGTGTGACGCAGGCTTTACAGCAGGGGTTTTCACATTATATAAGTGTAAGCCCACCCTTCAGTTCATAAATTAGTTCATATTTTTTTAAAAAGTTATTTTTTATTTATTTTTTACTTTTACATCCTTTAAACATTGGTGCTTTTAAAAAACAACGTTTTTTAATCACATCACATCCTAACAACCCGTTTATTTTAGACTATGTTCACACTGCAGGTAAATGTGGCTCAAATCCGATTGGTTTTGGCCTTATGCAACTTATCAGAAGTGTTACAAAGTGACTCTGAATGCTATCTTGTTTCATTTGACTACATGTAACATCACTGAGGTAGTGGTGAGCGCATTGGGTTGATCCAACAATTTCAAACGTTACCAACCTGCTGGGAGTTTTAAGCACAGAACTCTGCATGTCTTCAGCTACAGCTTTATGATGCTAAATTATTGTAAGACAGTTTCAATACTAACGCATTGGAATCCATATTCTAAGTATATTTTACCTTCCGCTCGAAGGCTCTGCTCCAAAAATAAAATGCTGTGCCAGAGAATCCATCAAGAGACAAGTTTAAATGTGAACAGTGGACCTGTGAAGCAGCTCAGATCGCACAAGAACTTCAGAATCACACAAGCTAAGAAATGTATCACGTGTGGCTACTTCCTTAAACAAAGCCCGCTGGGTGTAAAGTCACTTCCTTTGCGCACAACGGGTCACTTCTGTTCTTTTTTTATTCCCCCTCTGAGCAACTACGGTTCATACTGAAGTCTGAAGGAGGTCAAATACACCACTGAAAAAAATATCTGAGCAAAAATAATCTAATCCTAGACCTGCAGCATGAACATATCATTTCCCCACTTCCTGATTCACGTCACGCCCCCCTCCAAAACCACTGGCGCCTCCTAGGGGAGGCGCGTCCCACAGTTTGAAAACCCCCACCCTACTGAATACAGGAGCTGATTTCTGGGGTGTGGTTCATTACACTGTCCTCAAAAAATGCAGTTTCTATAAAACAGATCAAAATTCATGGTGAAAAATAGGTTTAGAGCTGCATGACTGGTTTACTGGGGGACACAATATGGCCCTATAGATAAAATATACACATTAATCAGGTTAACTGCAAGGTATGGTGGCCTCAAACCATTTGCATGTTTGTTAGAACCTATACATACTCCTCTCACTGTTCCAAAAAAAGGAACACAAAACAGTATGAATCTTGTTCAGTCTCTCTCTCTAGCTCATTATCCCTCTTCTTCCCTCTTGCTTTGCTATGGATAGAAAACGTGTGTCTTTCCTGTCAATACGGTATCTACCCACGCTCACCGCTATATATAGGACCTGCCGTCTTCCCACAATCCCCCTCCTCTACTCTTCCACCTTCTGTATTCAGCTCCCCATCAAACATGCTCATTTCACTTCAGAACACAGTGGATGCTGGGGAGTAAGAAACAAGAGGAAAAGTGGGGGGGATGATAGGACTGCTTTGGGAAAAGAGGATAAGATGAGATTAAATGGAGGAGAGACTCAGAATAAGAGGACGAGGGTTGAGAAGCCTGCAGGGAAAGCTTAGGATAGTGAGTGAATTAGATAAAACTATATTTTACAACTGTTTTACATCTTAGTCTGGCATCCCAGTCTCATCACTGTCCCCTCAGACCTTCTTGGTTTGATTGTCTGCTTTGCTGCCAAAACCAGGAGCTGAAAGAAGCTTTGGTCTCACCTTCGTGCCTCTGTATCTTCACAACAGTACTTGATGAATGGCTACAGCAGTGGTTCTCAATTCCAGTCCTCGTGACCCACTACCCTGCGTGTTTTAGTTGTTTCCTTGCTGTGGCACACCTGATTTAAATGAAAGAGTGATTGGCAGGGTTCTGCAGAACTTAAAGACCTGCTGACGAGCAGGGAAACATACTAAAACATGCAGGATAGTGGGTCACGAGGACCGGAATTGAGACCCACTGGCTACACTGATGGACAGAGTGCATTTGGAAGAATTATAAAATTAGAAGCATATGAAATTGAAATAAAATAATTCAAGCCCTATGGCTGCAGAGCCACATTCTTCCTCCCAAATTGACCTGCAGCAGGATAGGAAATCTCAGGTTGTCTTTGTATGAACTCTAGCTGAAGGAGAAGGCAACAGTTTAACCCAAAAACACTAGAACATAAGCCCTATTTTTTAAAAATTACATTTTCATAATTTTCAGTAAAAGAACCATCAGTCTGAATGAATGCATGTTACCCGTCATCTCTCATTAAAAACATTGATTCACCATGGCAGTCATAGATGATGTTATCAGACGTGCCAATACTTGGAGTATTTGCTAAAGATAATTCTCAGCTACTACCACTTCACCTCATTATCTATCATTTTGAGTAAGTTATAGACATTTTTGTGTTGGCAAAGTAGATTAGCCATGTTAGCCGACAAAGCTTTACGTAAAGACGTGCAATAAATAGTGCCCTGAGCTTGTTGAAGATTGTCTCTAAGCTACTACCATGCCAAATCTTAGCTCAGTGTCTGGGATATTATGGACATTTTTGTTATGGCTAATGTTGATTACTGTATTTATTTATGTATAATGTACTATAAGTATATGGGACCTCCATTTATTGAGCATAAAGAGCATAAAAATTAAATCCTTGTATATAATACTATTCCTAATTTCATAAAGACTTCAGGATGTTTCAGCCTTTGCAGTGTAGCCTCTTATTTGGGGACACACTTTTGGGCATGTTTGTAGCCACATAGCAAAAGCTACCGAGGAGTAGCAATGCTAACGTCTGGCTCCACATATGTCACTGAAAACTGCTCTCAGAGCAGAAGCTGGATGTTAAATTGGAAAGATGGACAACATTCAACTAATGTCCATGTCTCCTTTTCATCACAGAGGTTAACAAGAAAAAAATAGTTTTTCCTATTCTGACTCCAGTTTGGTAAAAAAAAAAAAACTACAACTGTTCTGCTATATGCAACAACTGCAACTGTTTATATGCTCTGTGCAACATATTCTACAGTGGGATAAATTATATTGATTTATCCCCTGCAACATCATATTTCATTTATTTATGAAAAAATATTGAAGCTTATTGAGGTAGTACTTCTTCTTGTCATCCTTTGATAGAAGGTGACCTATAATATACTATGATCAAGGGCTTTCTATTGCTAGTGTTCCAATGTTGGTGCAACCATTGGTTTTATGGCACTGGGTATTTCCAGTTGGTCTTGCATCCAAGTGTTAACCAGGCCCAACCCTGCTTAGCTTCTGAGAGAAGATGAGATCTGGTGTGTGTATAACTCAACCCTGCCACAACTTTATGGAATGTTTATGGGGTTAAATTTCTCACAATAAAACATATATTTTGTTTTAAAGTATGTTTAAAGAAAAATATATCTATAATGAACATTGTTTCTGCCTGTGTCCAAACCCAGAATTATTTTTTGTGTCTTCTGTTTGACTTGAATGTAAGAAGATCAAATGTGGACATAAATAATTCCTCTGTATGTTTGACCTTGTTCAATATTTAATGTGTTCCGAGTCTCAATCATGTATGCAGAGGCACAAAATGGCATGTAAAATGTAGTATATAAGAATTGGGTAATTATATTTAGGTTAATGTTAAAATAAATTTTTTTTTTACACACAACCATGTCTTTCTTTTTGATTCTCAACAAGCAATTGAGCTGCCTTCTGGTACTTTCTTTCCATATCATTTAACACTTGAACCAGCCTGAGTATAATACAAACTGCTTAATGATACAATTCTGTAATTAGGGGAGCTTAAAGAGCTCTTAGATAACATAATGTTTAAATGTTTGCATCCTTTTCAATCTGAGTAATGTGCTAAGAGCCCTTCAAGTAAGTTCCAGATGTCTTGAGACACTCGGCGCAGCATGGCTCAATTTGTTAAGCATACATGCTAATGTGAATTACATGCTTATTTTCTACACATCTCACAGATCCTCCAAACAAGATCCATTAGAAAGATTCTATACAGCAAAGAAATATTCACATGGTCAAGATGTTTTTTTAGAGCTGCTCAGAATAGCCAATGCAGGTGCTGCTTTTAAAGCATTCTGCATTTTTTTATGTTTTAGCAGCCATTGTGTTTTATTTCCTACATGGAGATTAAAGCAGGCAGTCAGTTGTTGGTATGATATAAAATGCCACTTCACTTAAATGCTGTTCCTTTGATGTTTGCTTTCTCACAAGCTTGCATTATCTTGTTTTTTGTTCTTTTGACGGGATCAAAACATGAAGAAGAAAAAAATCTTCCACTTCAGCTACATGAAAGTTAATCTAAAATGTGGGAGCAACCATTTCAAAAATAGAAAGCAACAGTAAATGGGTTTTGAAATGGCCAATTTGTCAGAACTACAGAAACATGGAAAGCAAACAGACACTAAACACAGCCTTCTGTGGTCAAATAAAGAGTTGTATTGACTTTTAGTGTTTTTAATAAAACTGTTTACTCTGGAGGACAAAGTAGATAAAAGGAAATGCTCAATTGTCTGGCTCCTGGCCTCGAAAGTTCGAGTGCCTCTAAACACAAACTACACTGCCTTTGCTCCCATCATTGTACATTTTGTTAGAATAATAATCACAAAATAAGGCTTATTTCCTCCATCACACGACTTCAATAATCTTATGACACAAGGTCGTGTCTATCTTTGCAGCAAAAAATAAATTAGGGAACAAAATATCAAAAAAAGGAACAAACCAGTGCATGAAACATATCGTTGTTGTATCCTGTTGTGTAAAACTTTTAATCTAATTCACACCAGGAAGGTTCTTTGGTTCACTTATTAACTAAATAGTGGACTTTATTTTTCCTTTGGTGTGGTTTACATTCTCATTGTGCTTTTTGCAAGTGGACTTTAATTTATAAGCAAAGCCATGCAGGTGACGATCATTGCTCCCATTTGACAGAAATGAGGGGGCAGGACAGAGCACAGACCAGGTAACAAAGATGGTGTTAATACAACTGACTATTAAGAATATCAAGAGCAGCTCATTCAGTGGAGATATTACAATGATATACTTATAATGTTGGGACAGTGTTGTCAAATGCGTGCTGCAACCTAAAGCAGACAAGATGATCCGCGTTCTCTGATCCACAATGGCTCATTGATTTTAGCATCGTGTTAGCATTAGCAACACTGAAGGGCTAATTTTGCTTAGCTACGGTGGCCCATGAAGTCCCAAAAGGCACATGATTCCTGTAGTTGGTTCGGTTGGAGGCCAGTCTGTGTTCACATCAGAAGTGATTCACACCAGAGACCACCTCAAAAATGGGTTTTGGTTCGGTTGTTTGGTAATCACCAGGCTTCACATGAGTGTATTCACACCTGCAAAAAAGGTCCGGACCAACAGGGGAAACAAACTCTGGTCCGTTTATAGTGTCAGGTGTGAATACACACTAAAACAACAACAAAAAAAATAGACTTTGCTTTAATTTTTTGGACTAAGATTCCATTTTGACCATTTTGAATAGTTTTAAAAAATTAATTTTCAGCTGTGTTTGCACCTCATACACAAAGAAAAACAGGTTTGTTTAAAATAAATTCTACTGGAAACTGGAAATTTTTAAAACCCTACTTTTTTGGTTGCATCCATTTGTCCTTTAATTATTTTCAAAAGCAATGACAAAGCAACCCATTTCGCACATGCCCACTATTACCTTGTTCAGAAACCAAAACAACAATTGAGATGTTTCTACTGGTATTTTTTATCTCAGTCTTATCACCATTAAACTGTAATGTTGAACAGAAATAGTTAATGACTGAGGGAACATTTGAAACTAGTATTCATCAACTGTAAAAGGTCTGGGACTGGTTGCAGGAGATGTTGAGGTTGGATTATTTAGCCTAAGCTCTGGTTTTAAAACTCTTAGAGTTTTTCCTCCCATCTCTCCTACAGTCATTGTTGGAGAGACACCAGCTCTCTTGTGACCCAAAATAGAAAAGCAGGTAAACAAGATGGATGGACGGATGGGGAAATTAAAGCTACAACTCTTAAGGGAATTTGGAAAAATCAAGGAAATATTTTTTTCTTTGTATTTCATCCATTAATGAAGACATAGTCGCCATCTAATGGAAAGGCATGAGTATTTCAACAGTTTATTTAGAGGCATGTGTAGCTTTTCAAACACATCAGTTTCAAACATATATAAAATAGTATAGCTGAAGTTCTAAAGCGGCTAAAACTTTTTCAGCAGATGTGATGTGGAAATACTCAAACCCAGATTTTCATTTCGCCAAAAGCTTTCAATGAAGCCTCTGGTTATCAATTCTAATCTGTCTATTTTTATTACAACATAAGATTGAAAAATATTTTAGTGCTTTAGGTTAAATACTATCTGGGTCTCTGAAAAAGATGACAAAGAAGAGGGTGAAAAAAAATGAGAAGCGAGAGCAATAAAAACTCAGCAAGTTTTTGCCCAGGGTGGTTCAGCTTTTCCTTTTTTTCAAACTTTTGGGCATGACAAGAAGTGGAAGATACTTTGGGTTTTAAAGGATTTTGACAACTCCAATCAGACCCAAAGATGAAGCACATTTTAAAGTGTGGCCTGATGACTTCAGATGCCAAAATCGAGCACACTGACACTATTAGCTTTCTTCTAAGCATGTGGAGGGTAGGTGACCTCTTACTTCATCGTAAATGTTACCATATCATTGCTTAGAACTTTGTAACTTTCAGCAAATGGAAATAACAGCACTCCAGCTACATCTACAGAGCGACTGTCTACAGTAAAAAAGTGCAAATGTTACATTAATCAGTAAATAAAATGTAAAACCTAAGTGGAGGTAAGACAGAGATGAACAGAGACACAAGAGTGGGCCTGAACAAGAACAGCGTTTCTGTGTGTGCGGGTCTCTTGCCACTGGAAAGGATGAAGTCATAATTCATCATGGACCAGCTGTTAGAGTCCTTTGAAGTTTAATGAGATTAAAAAAGTAAAACATATTGACCAGGACTTTTCTCCTCCTCCTCATTCCTGTCTTTTTTTCTTTGTGTCTAATGCTATCACTCTACAGTTCCCATGATACCTCTTATCTTTTTCATTTTCTTTTTTCATGTCTTCCCTCATGTCTTCAAGTTTCTTTTATTCTTGTTCTCCCGTGTTGCCTCTGCCTTCCTGTTGTGAATAAGAGAATCGGTTTGCAATCTTGAAAACATAAGAATAAACCATTTCTTCCTGATCTCGTGTTGATTTCCTCTGTGACTTTTCATCCTCTCGTCGTTGAGCACGTGTATGACAGAAGACAGACAGTTTTAGAGGTTTTAGATTTTAAATTTGTGGGCGCATCAGCTTCCATGTTTGTTTTTTTTGTGCTGTTTCTGCTCCAAAGGCTGAGCAGAATCCCTCCTTGGAAACAGAGACAGAAATCTCACTTCTCATACTCTTAGACAGCCCATTCTCTCTGTTCACTGTGTAATGAGGCAGGAATAAGAGTCAAGCTGTGAAATTAGGAAAAAAGATTTAGACGAACAGAGGCCTTGCCAAGACAAGAAGGCCATCAAGCTGTTCTGTTTATTGCCGCCTCATCCCTCTCACATATACTCTGCTGTATTGTCACTGAAATGGCTGTTAGTCCTTAAAGACCCAATCTGGAGCGCCTTCTCTTTCAACAATTTCCCAGTTGTATGTCTGATGAGTTTGGGTTGCACACAGAAAATGAGCTTTGGGAAACTATCATGTCCATTGAGAACAAAACCAACAGTTTGAAACACGTGTGTACAATGTTAATACCTCAAGCCTAAATGGCATGAAAATGGGGCAAATGTCGTTTACAAAAGATAAATCAGACATTTAGTTAAAAGAACAAAACAATGAGAGATTTAAAGCCTTGTACTTTTTTGATAAAACAAAAGGTTGTATGAGCACATTGATTTATGTAGTTTCTGTCAACAGATGCTTTCTGTCCAAAGAATTTTTGTATCCTGAAACTGACCAAGTAAGTGATGAGCTTATTATATTGTAGGAATTTAAACCTTATTATAGTGTAGGAATTTAAACATTCAAAGTATCTATCCAGTTGATTTTAAATTTTCCCAGGCTTTTAAATTTCTCTCATTCAGATCTGGTCAGACCAAATCTATTTTCTGCATCTTGTAGACCTGAGGAATCATCACAGGTGAGCAGTTCTGAATTAATCTGCTGAGCTGACAAGTTTTTTTTCTTAGTGAGAATTAAAATGCTTCTTAGACAATTCACACATTTTATTTTCCTCAGCTGTGTGTGCGCCTC
>JARVJO010031238.1:0-10022 GCA_031762555.1 Cynodonichthys magdalenae | reverse complement strand
AGTCCACGCAGGTGAGTCCAATTACTGCAGCCAGCCAGTATGGAAGGCAAAAGGTGCCAATGCACCAAAATGCCTCATTAATTGATTTATAATTTGGATGATTTATTTACAAAGTCTGGAGCTTTTCTGACTGCACTGTATTCTTCTGGCCTTCTCAAGTAACTTTTTCAAACCATATTATTAAAAAAAAATAGTTCAAATTGTTTGTTTTTCATTGAGTTGCAACATTTTTTTTAATTAAAGTAGCTCCTGTTGTGAATGACTCAATGTGATTATGGTAATAAATTACCTACAAGTTCCGAATAAAAGGGTGTTTTTGCCTTTTATAAAACGTTGTTATACTCAAAGTTGATTTTAATAAAATGTAGCACAGGCAGTGCTTTGCACTGAGCAAACAATTATAAAAATTCCCATTTACATTTTCCTGACTGATAGATGTCTGCTTTAAAATGACTAACTTAACAGGATTATATTAGAAAGTTTTCAGCTTAATTTGTACTTTAATACATTAGTTTCATATTTGATCATTTATTGAATTACAGTCATCACTGTTACGAATGTGTGGCAGGGAGAAACATGAGGATCAGGTGTTAGTGGGCAGGGCTGGAGCAATGACAGGCAGGAGGAAGAAACAGAGAGAGACAAGACAGAAAACTAGAATAAATCATAAGCACAGACACAGATCATGACATAGCCCCCCCAATAAGGGACGGCTCCTGACGTCCCCAAAACAAAAACAGACATGGCCTGGGACCAAATAAATAAACAAAAATCAGTTCAGGCAGATGTCCATGAATCTCCCTGCCACCAAGGCCAATCTCAGGAGGTCGACCTGGAGGTCCCCCCATGTCCGCCGAGGCCGCAGGAACCAGGAGGGAAGTGGTGGGAGCAGACGTGGAGCCAAGGGAGGCGGCTTGAGCAGACGTAGAGCCCAGGGAGGCAGCGGGATCAGATGTGGAGCCGGGGAGCCAGAGTGACCAGAGCAGGAGGTCTGGCAGGGACCAGAGCATGAGGATCGGCAGGGACCAGAGCTGGAGGACCAGAATCAAAGGGGTGGGGAGGGTGGGCCCCAGAAACCCCCTGCGTCACCGGCCTTGAAGAAAAGAGTCCCCTCAGACCAGCCAGATTACGCTGCAGGTTCTCCATCAGTCTCAGCATCTTGGCTTGGTCAGCCTCCAACATTGTTCCTTTGACTTGGGGACAAAGCTTGGTACAAAAAAAAAACAACCTGCCTGCTGGGTTTTAAGGTTGGGTCATTCTGTTATGAATGTGGCAGGAATAAACCCAAGGCACAGGCAGGTTGAAGGAGCAAAAAAGGATGTTTAATATAAACAAAAAAGGCTGACAAGCAGCTCAAAAAACTTACTAGGCTTGGCACAGTACAAGGCTTGACAAAAAAACACATACAACAGGCTGGTGAAACAACAAAAAAACCCAACAAACACTGAAGACAGGACACAGAGTATAAAGGCAAACTAATGAGTAGAAACAAAAAACACCTGGGGGAGAAACATGAGGATCAGGTGTGAGTGGGCAGGGCTGGAGCAATGACAAGCAGGAGGAAGAAACAGAGAGAGACAAGACAAAACTAGAATAAATCATAAGCACAGACACAGATCATGACAATCACAGTATGGTTTCAAATAGTGGTGTCCTGATACCAGTATCTGGGCAGATACTCTTACTCTTACAATTACTTGTACTTGTTCAAAATATACTGATACCCTGACATTTGAGGATGATGTGATGAAAAATGTGACCTGGATTATCTCCAGTGTGAACACTATTCCATTGATGTGACACATACACTCACCGGCCTTTTTATTATGTACACCTTGCTAGTACCAAGTTTGACCGCCTCTTGCCTTCAGAACTGCCTTAATCCTTCATGGCAATGATTCAACAAAGTACTGGAAACATTACTCATAGAGTCTGGTCCATATTGACATGATAGCATCACACAGTTGCAGCAGATTTGTTGGCTGCACATCCCTGATGCAAATCTTCCGTTTCACCACATCCCAAAGGTGCTCTATTGGATTGAGATCTGGTGACTGTGGAGGCTGATGAGTACAGTGAACTCATTGTTGTGCTCAAGAAACCAGTGTGAGATGATTCACACTTTATGACATGGAGCGTTATCCTGCTGGAATAGCCATCAGAAGATGGTACACTGTGGTCATAAAGGGATGAACATGGTCAGCAACAATACTCAGGTAGGCTGTGGCGTTGACATGATGCTCAATTGGTACTAATGGGCCCAAAGTGTGTCAGGAAAATATCCCCCACACCACTGCACCACCAGCCTGAACCATTGATACAAGGCAGGATGGATCCATGCTTTCATGTTGTTGACTCCAAATTCTGACCATCTGAATGTTGCAGCAGAAATCCAGACTCATCAGACCAGACAACGTTTTTCCAATCTTCTATTGTCCAATTTTGGTGATCCTGTGTGAATTGTAGCCTCAGTTTCCTGTTCTTAGCTGACAGGAGTGGCACCTGGTGTGGTCTTCTGCTGCTGTAGCCCATCCACCTCAAGGTTCAACATGTTGTGCATTCAGAGATGCTCTTCTGCAGACCTCGGTTGTAACGAGGGGTTATTTGAGTTACTGTTGCCGTTCTATCAGCTGGCCATTCTCATTTAACATCTGACATCAACAAGGCTTTTGCGCCCACAGAACTGCCGCTCACTGGATATTTTCTCTTTTTCAGACCATTCTTTGTAAACCCTAGAGATGGTTGTGAGTGAAAATCCCAGTAGATCAGCAGTTTCTGAAAAACCTGCCCATCTGGCACCAACAATCATGCCACGTTCAAAGTCACTTAAATCACCTTTTTTTCCCCCCATACTGATGCTCGGTTTGAACTGCAGTAGATCATCTTGGCCATGTCTACATGCCTAAATGCATCGAGTTGCTGCTTTTTGATTGGCTGATTCGACATGTGCGTTAATGAGCAGTTGGACAGGTGTACCTAATAAAGTGGCATGTATGTTCAGAAGATGACGTGACTTCACATTCATCTTGCTGCTGTTTACAGGAGGAAATGGGTCTCTACCTGTGGATTCTACATGTTAGCACGTCGATGTTGAAGTTATTGTTCAGTCAGAGCCGGTTAAATAATTATCTGACTTGCTTGTTTAGTTCAGTGTCTACATTTTAAGATGCCTCTGGTCAGATACTCCACTGCAGCATGTTTGTATGGAACGTGCTCGAAGTAAAAGTAACAGAGTTATTGAGATCCAGTAACTTTAGCATCAACACGGCCTGACACCAACGTTAGTGTCAAATATTCCTGTGGATTATCAGTGATCCAGGACGAAGAATCCTGGAAGATGTTTACATATTTAGATTATTGATAGCAGGATTTCTGCTATATGGAGTTGGTGGTGTAGTGGTCACCTCGAGTGAAATAATCAAGAAAACGGTCTCTGACCGCAGGCCTTAGACGGGCCCTTTAAAGAGACAAAACTCTGTTCGACTTAGAACTTAATTTAGGCCACAACAGGTCACCTTAACTTTAAAGAGACATTCTTTTACTTAATCAATTGATAACAAGATAATAATCTTTTATTTTGATTTATATTTTTCTTTTAACTAAAAGTTATTACGATTTGATAAATCAAAGAATAATGTTAAGATTAATTAATGAAAAGAATAACAACCTATCTTTTCCATTATACTTTATAAAAAAAGAAAAACACAAAAAGAACTTTATTCCAATGTTCCTTTATTTGTGTTATGCAAATTTTTGTTTTTAATCAACTGTTGTTCAACAGAAATGTGATATGTTTTTCTTTTTATTACTATGATATAGTTATTATGTTTTCATGAAATGCAAATGTTCATTTGTGCCTGAGTTTTATACAAAGATCTCAGGCTTTATTTTGTCCTAAATAATTCACATCTCAGTTATATCCTGAGCTAAAGTTTTCACTTGGAATTCGTCTTGCCAAGGACTGAAAATAAGAACAGAACGATCTGACATTGTTTTGTCTATGTAAAGTGATGGTTGGTAGAAAAACACCACCTGGCTCACCACTAATATTTTCTTATCTTTTGACTAACTTCTTAAGTCTAAAGTAACCCACTGCTCAGGCAGCACACACTTGGCGCTTCAAGAGGAATCAGCTGTTTTTTCCTCACGGGAATTACAGCGTTTGGCTAGAAGATCTAGCTCAAGAGCCAACGAGTACATCTTAAAAGCCAGGACACAATGACGTCAGTCGTGGTTCCAAACAGGAGCTCTCAAAGCTCCACTTGCACTTGTGGTTCTTGAGCTCACCGGCAGAATGATTTAGATCTTGAAGAAGCTGTACACTCGGTGAAGCGAGAATGACCAACAGATTCGAATGATTGGAAATCGCCAATAAGAGGTCCCAGTGTTACTTTAAGATCGACAAATCAACAATGTCGGCCTGTACCAAAACACTTATGATTAAATGAATCTGGCTCCCATGTGTTGGCCTTGAAAGCTGGATATCTCAAACTCTCCTGGATGTTTTTGTAAACAGACGCTTCGTCCCACACCATCTCCTCTCCCACTGGTGTCCAAGAGCTATCAAGTCGACCTAATGAACACTACACCACCCAGAAACCATGTCTGGGTGGGGATGTCTGGACTGGTTTTACGGTCTTATTTCACAGATGTACAAACATTTCTACTGCTTCAGATACACCCCTCAATTTACCGTCCTTGCTGGCTTAAATGTGGTCTATGCAGAGGATTTGTTTGCAAACTCATATTGTGTCCTTGTAGGGACACAGTATGAGAGGTTTTTTTTTATCCCTCATCTTCCACTCATGTTTGCTAATTCTTGTTTTTCTTTAATGGAAAAAGGGCAGTGCCTTTCAATTGCTGTAGCCTCAGGCACTCATTGTTTTGTCTCTCTTAGATGCGTTATATTGAAATGTATTTTGTTGTGCTCTGTACAGTGACAAATAAACTGATTCTGATATATTAGAACTCTAAGTGTTTTTTGTTTTGGTTATTTGAGGTCTAAAGCCTTCTGAAAATTGACGAGAAAATGTATTATTTCATGCTCAAGGCCTTAAAATGCTTCTTCAAAGGCAGTTGTGGTTTGAAAAGGTAAGGATTTCAAAGTACACTACTCACAAAAAGTTAGGTATATTTGGCTTTCAGGTGACATTTATGGAAAATGTAGAAAGTTTACGCTACAGTGATATATCATGAAAGTAGGACATTTAAGTAGAAGGATGCACTGGTGATTTCCTCATCTCAAACAATTTAATTAAACAAAAGTTAACATTAATGGTGGGTACACCACAACGAAAAATTAAAACATCTCAATAACTCATCATGTGCCCTTGAGCATCAATTACAGCTTGACAACAACATCTCATGCTGTTCACAAGTCGACTTATTGTCTGCTGAGGCATGGCATCCCACTCTTCTAGAAGGGCAGCCCTCAGGTCATTGAGGTTCTTGGGGTGCAGAGTTTCGAGCCTCTACAAGGCGGCTCAGCTGATCCCACATGTTTTCAATGGGATTCAGGTTTGGAGAAAGTGCAGGCCATTCCATTTGAGGTACACCGGTCTCCAACATCCATTGATGATGTGACCTTCATGAGCTGGAGCACTGTTGTCCATGAAGTTGAAATCAGGCCTGTGTTGTTCATGTAGGGGCACAATCACTGGATTAATGATGTTATTCAGGTAGTATGGGCTTGTCACTGTACCATTCACAAAGTGTAGGGCAGTTCTGTACTGACTGGACACATCTGCCCTCAAAAAAATACATTTACTTTTAGTAAAAATATCTCTAGGTGCATTTTTTTGGTGCTTGGACTGTTTGTAGAAGCAGTACAAACCCAGTTGTAAGTAAAATAAAATGGAAAAACGTGAATTTTGCATATTAGGTTCTCTTTAATTCTTAATTTTCATGCATCTAGAAATCAGTTTTGATTGTGCCAAGAGGAAAATTACACATGCTGGACATATATGCATCTATTTTACATGTTCAAATGTAGGCGTGCCAGGGGAGGTGTCTCACAAATGTTCAGTTTCACATTTGTTTGAATGGATGTACGAAAGGAGAACAGAAACATACATGTGCATGGTTTGATACATCAATTTTTTTTTTGGTCGAAATTTGTCACTACACCAACGTTTAGTATGAATGCAGTGCACTGTTTGATGCATGAGGCCCCGGGTTGCATGTTTCTCTCCTGACAACACTGGTCAGTATGTAGGATACAAGAAACATTATAGCCTAGAGTCAGACATAAATACATGCAGTGAAACTAAAGAAAGTTATAATAAAGCTCTGTCCTTGTTTATTTTCAGCTCAAATGTAACCAAGTTGTAATGTGATCATTTAAAATGCCTATCATCCATGCATTATAAACTATGCCACAGTATTCCATAAAACATTCTGACATTAAAAACCGTATTAATAAGATGATAATACACTTTAAACAGCGCTATAATGATGGTCTGTGTTCATCCAGTTCGGCTTATCTGAAGTTGAATATTTGGACTTTTGTATTCCAATCTAAACAAAAGGTGAAAATAATAATTCTAAACTGCCCATGGCAGTATTCTGTGGGAGCAGCTAGGATTACATAGCTCTACTGAAACAAAACACATTAATCTAATTTAGTGTAACGTCAAGATGTATTAGGTGTGAAGCTGTGGTGCTGAGTGAGCTCTGCGGAGCCTCTTTATATGCCGAGTTATATTAAGAATTGTCCTTATGGGTGGAAGTAGCATAATTATTTCTGTATATTAAGATGTTTGTTATTTTATGTCTGAAAGGGTAAGATAAGAGAACTCTATAGATTTGATGAAACCTAACTGATTTTGGGGGGATATTTGTTAAACATCCTGCAAAAAAGGCTCAGTGGGTCTTTGTTCTGCAGAAATAAATGTTTTAAATTCAAGTAGCAGGAATTGATTACAGTAAAGTTTGGTTTCTGTCTACTTTTACTAAATGAATGTTGGTTTTCCACTGTTATGTAATGGTTGTCTCCCACTCCAGCCTTAGCTCTGTAGTTTTTTGTCTGCACTGTCCTTGCAGACCAATAAACTATTGATATTTTCAGCTGCTGTGACAGGTTCCCTCTTGAGGTCTCTGAGTCCACACAGCAGGAAACACGAGTTATTAAGGAAAGCAAACCAGATGACAGGAAGTTTACCACCAGAGAGAAGGATCCACAAAATGACTGTGAAATAAGGTAAAAACAAAAGGAAATGGATCTAAAAATGATGGTGCTGCAGTGAGCAGAAACCATCTTAACTGTGTTACCTGAAGTGAATAAAGACAGTTGATGTTACTGCAAACATGCCAGCAAGATATTAGGATCTGTATGTAAAACTAGAACGGCTGATTAAAATTGATTTTATTAATTACTAAAATTACTAAAACTTGCTTCCCATCTGACAGTCAGTTATTAACAGTAATGATTAAGAGATTATTAGTTTTCCTGCCTCTATGAAACTTGTAACAAGAGCTTGTTACATTTGTGAAATCAACTTGAAAAATCAGAGTAATAATAATCAGTTTGAAACCCAGATCCAACAAACTTTTAAATTTAAAACTTTTAAATCTCAAAAAAATATAAAAAAAGTAAAAATGTGTGCACAGTACTACTACAATATGTGACAGCAAGAATGGATCAGAAGTCAATCAGGCAGATTCTTTTTCACATTTAAATCCTTCACTTGGGGTCTGTAGAAAGTGGAACTGCAATGCTTTTTTCTGAATTTCTCCTTATTGTAACTCCACAAGCTCCGCCTTTTTTGAGGTTTGTTCCTGATCAACTCGTTTTGAAGCTTTCTCTTTAAATCCGAAGGAGGCACTTCACAAAATGAAGAGAGAATGAAGTAGTTAAGTCCAGACGGTCCGTGTATGTTTTGGTCATTGGATTTTCCTTTTAGAATTGGGTATTGAAAAACATGAAACGAGTGGTTATTTGGTTTTTGTTTTAAAGTACAAAAAATGAAATTAAAAAACAAAGCGTTTCTCTGTTTCAGTGTCAAAAAGGCATAACGAAATTTTAAAAAATTATTTGAGTTTCCTTTTTCATTCCTGATAAAAAATAAATTTACTTTAAAAATTAAATGCAAATTTGCTCGTTTGTTCATTTTCTGAAACCGGCAACACGGGCGCCAAATTTGACAGTTCTGGTGTTGCTTTAGCCCACAGCAAAATGTCTTTAGACCCTTACTCATTTTTGATTTTAGACATGGCAGAACAAGGCCTGTCTTCTACAGAAATCACAGCGCAGATATCTCAATTAAATAGGGGAGGAAGAGGATGTTCCGCAAGAAACGTGAGGAGGTTTTGTAATGAAAATGGAGTAAGTTTGAGAGTGAGAGAGAGTGAGAGAGAGTGAGAGTGAGAGTGAGAGTGAGAGAGAGAGAGAGAGAGAGAGAGAGAGAGAGAGTGAGAGAGAGAGAGAGAGACAAACATGATATACACATGCACGTGTACAGTGTCTTATGCTAATTTTGACATGATAAATTTCGTAACTCAAAAACATAAACTGCACTGTCTTATTTCATGATAGACTACATCAGCTGGAATGTGGAAATCATGTTTACTTATATTCTAGACTGATGAAAGAAGGATGATAAAGGGGTATCTTGCCATGAAAGGAGTGTATGCTGCAGAGACATGAATAGCGTCAGCACTCAGAACTATACATTAGCCTTACCATGAAGCAAGACATAAGGTATGTTACTGTCATCTCTAATATTTTGCATAATCAAACGTTTAATTTATCTGTAACTATTTGCTCATATGTGTGTGATATTATTTTATGAATTTGGTTTTTCTATTTGTTTAGTTGCAGTTACTTACCGTAGCTTGTATACAATTAAAAACCTGCAGATATTTATATTAAACCTATAATAACATTTTATATATCATTTTCTCATCTCTGTTAGGGTGCCCGCAATCTCAACTCCACACCGTATCAAACTGATTACATGGGTCAAAAGGTTCATCTGGACCAAAATGAAAAACTGGCAATGTTTGGGGTCACTCATGTTGTAGCCATTGATGGCATAAGCAAAAAGGTGGTTGCTCATTCTACAATGCCAATAAAACACAACCTTGCCATCTATGAAGAGGTTTTCAGGTGACAGCAAATGTATTATTGTAGAAACTAAAAGGATTGCATACACATAGCAACCATCAATAGAGAATATGTTATAACTGTTGAACACTATTATGAAGCATATTATTATGAGAACAGAAAACTTGACAATTTTTACACAAAATAATACTTTTTTCATCCAATAGGCCTGCAGTACTTACCTATGGGATGTGGGACCAAGTGCGAGTGGATCATAGCAAGGAGTTTTATTTGACGCTATTCATGCAGGAGCTGTTGTCATCTCACCGCCATAATCAGGAGTGAAGGCCTTATTTACAGACATCATACACAAGGGTATTGTATAGTTTATTTGGTTGCTTTGGCAATATGCTTGTATGCCTGCTTTTATTATTATTTTTATATTTGCTTCAGAAGCATAAAATTTTCTTGCATGCACGAGACAAACTGCTGTTACTATTACCATGGTTTAGAAATGTTAGGGTACTTAAATATTAAAAAATTAACCATAGCCAAGAACAGTTTTTTTTTTTTAAATCTGGTTACAACTTAACAATAAATTGCGGTAGCATTCACACTGGACTTAATCCAACTTTTATGTTCTAGTTGCGTTATGAGTAGTGCTGGGCATAGATTAAAATTTTTAATCGTGATTAATCTCAAGATTTCTTTGAGATTAATCTAGATTAATCTCAATTATATTTTAATAGAAATCACTATGGCTGAATGTATATATGTTGCAATACACACTATATACATTTTTCTTTTTTTTATTTTAACTTCTTATTGCTTATTGTATTTTTTTTCCTGACAACAGGAGCCTCATCTATTTCTCATTCCTCATAATACTAATTTAGAATGACAAAGTTCTTGAATTCTTGATTTAATTTCATTATTCTACACAACATTTAACTGACTCAAATATGTTTAGAGCATTTTA
>JARVJO010031237.1:0-10023 GCA_031762555.1 Cynodonichthys magdalenae | reverse complement strand
ACGCTCTAGACGCGCCGCAGCACTCCCCGACGCTGCTTGACGCCCGTCCACATAGACTTTCTATGTAAACTCGACGCGTTTGGTGTGAACGCACCGTAAACCTCTCCTCTCCTCCTTCACTTCACTCCAGGAACTTTGGTCTCTAAAACCTAACTTCATATTAAATATTTGTGCTCAGAGTAGGGTTGGGCATAATTGTATTGTGTGCAATTAATCGTCAGAATAAGATCAATCGATTATTTTTTGGCACTTGATGATTAATACGATTATTGCCGCCAGGCAGACTGACTGGAGATTTCCCTGGTCATTCTGCTTGATGCTCCTCTTCGCTTCAAATACAAACATTTTTTAAAAAGTTCTGTAATTTATTTATCATAACTCTGGTTTTACTTGGTTTATCAACACAATTTAAAAATTGATGTATAGTCTGAAGTCTATATTTTTGACAACTTGGAACTGATTTTTACTAAAAGCAAATCTTTCCCATGAGTGATTTAAATTGGTCATGTGACTAGGATACGAGGGTGTTCAGAGACTCCAGGGGATTAATCGTCAAATTAATCGTTATTGGCTAAATACCACATTTAATCATGATTATTTTTTTTGCCATAATTGCCCAACCCTAGCTCAGAACGCCATTATCCAACAGATATGTCCCACTTTGCACGTGTGACCAAGCTCCTTGTGCAAACGCTGCGCGTGAAGTGCAACATTCAGCCTGCTCGTTAGCTTTTGCTCCCCTATTCTATAGTATTTCACAAGTTCTAAAGTGTTCTGCCACATGGAGAATACTACAATAACGTAAGTGCCAAGTATAAACACCTCCACGCACGAGTAGCTACCCAAAGCACAAACCGAGCCGAGACCACTCCCACAGGAGTGCGCCGCAGTGCGTGCTGTGAGTCAGATTTGTTCACTGATTAATATAAATGTTTACCCTCTCGTCAGGAGAACATCATCATGTTCTCTAGGAGGCTGTTTCAAATGTTTTTGTAGTTTATCATATCCATAAGCAAGCAGGGTTTGACAGCATGTTTTGTTTTTTTTAAGAAAGAAAGATAGTCAGATTATCGATAACGGGAAATGAAAAAAAATTAGATATATTTGTTTTTGTCCATATCGCCCAGCCCTAGTGTGCATGTGTATATGTGCAAACATGAGGTGGGTAAATCCTTCTAATTTTCAATAGAAAATATTTGAACACTTGCGATGTGGCGTTACCACTACAATCAACTACACATCTTGTGCATTTTGTCAAATCCTACAGGATATTAGCTTCCTATTAAATAAAAATAGAAGGTTTTTTGTCAAGAGGGAACAAACGATTATAAACTCAGTGCAGATAAACAACTTGAGGAATTCACTTGGTTATTTAAATCAAGAAAATAAAAATTTCAAACAAAATGTGCACTCTAACAGAACTGTTGATCTAAGAATGATGTATTCCAAGTCTGGCACGGATTCAACAGCCTCAACAACCAGTGAAAAAGTTTAAACCCTCATTACTCTACTCACCTCCTCTCCCCACAGTGTGAGCGTCACCATCTTCCCAGACATGTCCATCAGGGTTAGTGTCCGCTTAGATACTTCGCGGTTACTCTTCGTTGTTAGGCGAGTCATCTCGTCCACATTCTTGCACACTCCGATCACATCTGTAATCCAGAACAAATCAGCGTTTCACAAAGCAGGCGAGACACTGATTGTGTTTCTGTTAAACACCTAATTCTACATTTGTAGTCTTGGTGCATCTAAATTGGCTTGTATATTGATAATATTCTAAAAGAAAAAAAAAATAATAAAAATGTACAGTTTGTCAAGCTCCCTGAATGCAAATTTGAATTCAACCGGCACATAAATAGAGAATTAACAGTCCTGTGTGATTAATCTTTCTTTTCCACTTGCACCACAAAAGCGGCTTTAACAATCACTAGTAAATTCATCCGTACCATTTAGAGACACGATAAATGGTTTAAACATTTTTTACAGTTCAAAACACACTTTGTTACAGTTACATAATTAGTGCTGATTCTGTTCCCCACACCCTGACAAAGACAGAATTGGAATGTTATAAACTTTGGATGTAGATTCAGTTTTATTTTTTGTTTGTTTTTATTTCCCCTGGCATGTGAGACACACAATCTCAGACTGGTCTTGTTGACAAATGTGATCCAGCACAAGATGTGAAGCTATTGTTTTGTAAAAGAGAGTGGCCTGATCAACATTTGTCGTTTTTTTAATTCTAACTCCTTTCAACCCTAACCCTGAGCAGATTTACATCCAAATATTAAAATGTACACTTATGTTGATACACAGCAGGGAAATTACTCCAAGCCAAATTCAAGATAATAGTCTTTATTCAATCATTAATTCATGTATAAGCCTCAGTCGTGGTATGCAGTCTAGCTGCACCACAGACCACTGCAGTAATCGGATTTAATAAGACAAATTTTATCTCCACTAGTATACTGCAATTACCTCAATCCTTCAGCGGTCCAGTCACCACTCTGCACAACAAATTGTACACATAATAGCTAATTATAGGAAGCTTAGAGAACACCTCTGCAGGATTTAGGCTGAGCATTAGCTGGTTTGTGCTTTTTGCCACACAAAGTATAAAACAATGTGTTGAAGTTTCAAAAAGCCAACATAAAATGTGCGCTTTTCCACCCAAATTGAATAGAGACAAACATAAGCCACCTGTGGTTTAGTGGAGTGTATTATTTGGGGCACATGGTTAATTATGCTACTGTGCCATAAATTATGCAACTGTACTCTGTTTACAACAAAATGAAGACCGAATGACACATTATGATCAACATTCAGATGGTAGTTTAAGAATAATATTATTTTATTAAAAAATGTGTTTGTTGCACTGCTGACATGCTTATTTTTTTTGCTACATTTTTGGAAACAAATCTTTTAATCAAAACAAAAATAATCAAGTAGTCCTTATTAACCAGGAGCTTCATTTATAAAGGATTGCATGGAAACCATACTTAAAGTATACATACGGCCGAAAGGCGAAAATGGTGTACGCCAAAAAAATTTTTCAGATTTATAAAACCATGCGCACGCACACCTTCAAGCAATTTTCCTTTATAGATCACAACTAGACAGAGTTTGTGCACAAGGTCCTGCCTCAGGTTCTACCCTCTACAAACCCACACTCAACCATAAACAGCCAATGCAATTCATTTGTATTTAACTCCCCACTTTAATAATTTATTTTAGATTACGTAAAAAAAATTTGACCACCCAACTCATTTTGACAGGTCAGAACATGAGGATGATGTACCACAATGTTGAGTGTTTACAGCAACACAGATCACCTGCAGTAAAGGACAAAGCTTAGAAAGACACAATTTTCTTGAGTGATTATAAACATATTTGATTGACAAAGGTATTAACAAAACATGAATTTTACCGATGGTTCTGACAGGGGATGTAAGACTCATCCAGGAAAATTACATTTTTTTTATTTTAAACATATTGTTCAAACTGCTGTCTACTGCAGGTAAGTTAAAGCTAACAACTCCACACAACCACCACTTCCAAAAATCCAAACCATCTGAGCTTAGTAAAGCAAAACCAAACAGCTGATTCTACACACATGGATCAAGTTTTGTATAAAAAGAATAAAATAAAACAATTTGGATCAAATACATTACAACTGCTGCCAATGGAAGTTTAGGATGTCCCATGATAGATCAGATTCTTACCAACAGTGGTATCTTTGCCTCTGTTCTCCAAGTCGCCAATAGAGACAAAGTCACATTGCACCATGGGAACATCACAGCTGTCCTCACAGGGGATGATGGTAGACTCCCCGTTGAGTGACATCTCATAGTCATTCTTCACTGATGTGTACTGCTTGTTGGCAATTTTCAGGGAACCTTTGGAGACGTAGTAGACCTGGTTCATACAGATGGATGAACCACATGTTAATCAGAGATCTGGGGAGCATTTCACCTAACTGAATCTTGCAAATAAGACAGGACTTTAGACAGCAGGGGAGGTGGGAAGGCATCAACAAAGGCTGGCAGATGATCATAAGCTTCTTATTGTATGGGTACGGTGCTGCCAGATGACTCATTCACAGTCTCTGCGGTTTTAACTCACAAAGTACTGGCAGCTGTTGATAGAACACCGTGCCACCAAATCTGTCTTCTACCACAAAGTGAAAGGCAGATTTGGCCGATAACTTGGATATACTGAATCATTATCTGGAAGAAAAATCTCACCTTTCCAACTTCAATCAGAGAGTAGAATTTGTCCACTTCTTTGTTAAAGCCAGTGACACGGATTTCTCCCTGTAATAACATTTTTTACAGGTATTGTTTTTTTTTTTAAATTTACACAAACTCTTATGAGTGACTCATACAGCTAAAATTTAAAAAGGTGAACAACATTACTTACACTCTCATCCACAATCTCCATGGAGAAGAGTTTGCCTTCACCCCGAGAGTTGCTCCATGTGCGAATGCTGCTCTTGTTGGTTACACGGGCACGGACTGTCCACCTGTAAGAGGTTAAAGACAAACCTTGCCGTTTATGGAAGCTTTCATCAGGCAAGTAATTTACAGCTCAAATATCCATGAATTTAACCATTTATTCACCAACTCAAGCTGTTAATCTGCCCCTAGGTGGTCTTTCAGAATGTATAAAACAATCCTAAACCTGCATCATTAACTGAGCTCCGCTGCATATGGCTTTAGAGAGACATTGAAACAACTAATTAGAGTAAAAAGCAGAGGAAGAGCACTTGGTTCTGGCTGGTGTCAACATTATGTAGTCTTTAATGAGGTTATCAGAAATACCTGTGTTTGGTGAGTCATCTTTTCAGGAAAGGCCAAACACTTTAAGATAGTAACAAACCTCCCACATAAACATGCCTAATACTATTAGTGAAATTAGATACAGATTTTTTTTTAAGGCTGAAGTGTCTAAAATATGTTGAACCAACTGTTTGTTGCATTTAACAAATATAGTCATTACAGAGTCTGACATATGTGCATTATGGGAGTCGATACAGAGAAATAAACATGAGTTGGAAGTCTCGAACAAACATGGCTCATTTTATGTATTTTACTTTTTATTTTTTGCCTGTGAGAGACCCCAAATATCCACTGAACATTACATTTGCAGACATTTTAAAGAGGCTGCATCAGTAGGCTAAATAAACTACATTACAGTAGTGGGTTTATGAAAACACACAGTAACACACGATGGCTTATATGTATATATTAGGGGTGCAACAATACATGTATCTGTATCGAACTGTTCAATACAGTGCTTTAGGTTCAATACACTCTTGTATCGAACAATACAATTTTTTTTTATCATTTTATCAACTTGTCTTCTGAAGATGCTCTGTGTTGAAGGATCAGTGGATCTGTGTTTGACTACTCCACCTAGGCTGCACTGTCGAGTGCTGATCCACTGAGAAACTTGCTGTTTCAACAACATTTAATTTAAAAACTGTACTTTTGAGGTTAAACAAATGTTCAAAATTAATTATATTAAATTACAAGTTAAGCATGGCATTGAAATTGCTCTTTTTTGTATCGAAAGAATATCGAACCGTGAGACTAGAGTATCGAACTGAACTGTGAATTTTCTGTATCGTTGCACCCCTTGTGTGTGTGTATGTATGTATATGTATGTGTACATATATACAGTTTAAAGTTACTATGAAAATGTATCAAAATATTGACATTTTTTAAGTTTGCTATAAATGTGTTATGTTACTGTTTAAAAACAGAGGATGTATGCACACTCACTTGGACTGGTAAGGGTTAAGGCTGGCAATAGGCACGACTTTGGAGCCCCCGCCTGGAGTATTGGGCATAGCAGGTAGAGACTTCTTCGCCAAATCTTTGTTGTAACCTCTGCTTACTGTTGAGACAATGAAAAATAAATAAATAAAAACAAATGATTCATGAAGAGTAATGATGAAAAAGAGATATATGCATTATTCAGAAACAAATTACCAAAATCTAATTTCTTTGGATTGCAACTGCTTAATCACAGTAATTATCTTACTTCTACGGAAACATTTTATCAAAAGAAAACATTCCGCCTTAAAATTCGCCACTGCTGACTTCAGTCTTGCAAGCAGGAGAAATTTAAACGGGAAACAAAAACGTTATGAATTAAGAGTTGCCGCAGATTAGTGATATAGCATTTTTGGTGAGAAATATGATTCATATTTCACAGAATCAGAGCAAGGTGTGAAATGCTGTAACCAAACCAAGCTGCTCTTCCCCCCAGAGAGCAGTGCTGCCTGACTTTGAGATTTTACATTTGAACAAGCACTGCACATTTGATTTGTGTGCGTCTCACGCGGAGGATTAGAGTTCAAAGTGTCCACTTAAGTCCACGCACATTGCCAACCACTGCACTTCTGGTAATTAAGCCCCCAGATCAAGCAGCACACGTAGAGAAATGAACAATGACTATGCTGATGAGGAGGATGGTTGCCTCAACCTTAATTCCCACATGGCAGATTTAAGGAATGAAAACCTGCTATGTCACAAGCAAGACGACGGCAAAAACAATCTGACAGGTGGATTTTACGTCTCTTCTAGTCAGTTATTTTTTTGTGTGCAAGACTTTTGTTTGATTGATCTAATCCACACACTAATATTTTTTGCTGCAGAATTTTTGTTATCTAAAAACCCACACAGAGATAAACATGACTGTCATACGCAGACAGAAAGCTTTTCATCAACCCCAGTTCACAACTCTTCATGATGACAGCCACAGACAGGAAACAAAGTAGTTACAGAAGAATTTATGGCAATAACAGAGGGAGAAGCAGCAAGATCTTTTAGCTTTCAAAAGGTTTTGAAAGATTTCTACACAATCAAAATTATTTGCCTTATAAACTTAAGTCCTTAAAAGCCGCAGATAAATGCTGCCACCTGGTGGCCATTTTGAAAAATGGCTTTATCTCCTTTTTTTTTTTTTTACCACTGAAAGTGGGTTTTTTACTGCAGCCATTTTAGTCAGCCAATAAATGCCTGGACTCACCTTCATTTCTGTTTTGCTGCTGCAGAGGTGGTCTGGTTTCAGGGGTTGGAGCTGGAGGTTGAGCTGGTGCTTGCTGGACGCCTTTATTCTGACCTTAATGGAAAAACATGAAGTTACCATTAACCTGCGACAATACTAGAACTCACTTAGAATTTCCTGTCAGTTAGTCTTACTGTCAATGTAAGGAGAAGGTTCTCCTATTCTACCAGCAACCTCTTCAGCAGTATTGAGAACATCTATTTCCAAAATGATTACAACTCGTCTGCAATGAAAGAAAATGCACCCTTGTGAACGCATTTTATAATAATTCTTTTACCAAAAGTGGTTGGGGGAAAAAAAAAAAAGGTATAATTTCCAATACAAAATTTTCAGAGTATTAAAATTTCCAGAAAAATATGCATACCGTCCATCTTTTAGTATGTTGGTCACATGTCTCTTGAGATTGCAGACAGTGTTTGGGACAAGTATGTTGTCCTCAGCCATGTAGTTCAGCTGGGTGGAGAGCATGAATGCTGCAAATACGTAGAGAGAAATTAAAGACAAAAATGTAGGTTTGGGTAGCAGTCATGGTTTAAAAATCAAAATACCTCATCACCTGTCGGTAAAAGTAAAATAAAATTTTTGTCAGTACATTTGTTTTTCTGTAATGTTAGCTAAAATACCTCAATCAGTGAATAGATTTGAAAGAATCTTTCAGTAATGACTGGATTTACATCTATTTTGATTAACTTTTAGTGTGAACCTGATTCAAGGCAGTGGCTACAGCAAAGGCAAATACAAAAATAGCTATAACTCAATTACTTTACAGATATTGAGCTAAAATTAGATATTGCAATTTTGCATGTGTACGTTATTTTCATGGCTTGACCAAAATAGTTATACCTCCAACATTTCATACTATAAGATGGTCTTAGTCTAAAGCTCTGGCATGAAAGGCATCAAGTGATATGCTTATGTCAAGGAATATTAGGCCTTTCGTTTATTATATGCAGTAATCAGTCCTACACGGACTTAGTGTGAAATAAAACCTCAAAAGCCAATAAAATTGTGCATCACCCTCACATTTCAAATGTCATTTAAATGTTAATCACACTGACCTTTAAAAAGTAAATAGACAGCATTTATATTGTGCTTTTCTAATGCTCAACCATTCAAATGTATTTAAACTAAAGAGCCTCATTAACTCACTCACACACTGATGATGCATCAGGGTAAATTATGCCCCAGGAAACCAGAAGAGTCAGAGACAAAAACCTACCAATCTTCTAATTAAAAAGAGAAACCGCTCTGTCTCCAAATAACAGTTACTCTGACCTTTTGTATATAGTACAAAAAATGTTGAAGGAGAATTTGCTGTCTACTCAAATAAATTAAGATAATATTGTTTGTATTTTTACCCATTTCAAACAGCTAAGCATTTTCCTATGAGCATTTTGCATAGAAAATAATGATCAAATAACAAGCGCATAAGTAAAGAAAAATACATTTTATTTATCCTAAAAATGTACAAAAATATGGTTAGAACATATTGAAGTACCAATATAACCCATATGTTAAATATTTAGATCAATAAAATAAAAGAAGCCTACATGAAAGAGTGTGACGTCCATCACTCATCATCACGCGAAAGCGAGCTGGCCCGTTTCCTCCTTCTATCTTGCGAATGTTCTAAAAGTTGATGTATAAGAAAAAGTTATGTATACATTCTTTAAAAAAAAAAAAAAAGTTCACAAATATAATCTCATGATTGATTAGTCATCCAGTAACAGCAATTAAACAACGTACAAATGCCTGAGTAAACAGCAGTATGCTCCTTTAAGTGTTAAAATTGATTGAGCCACCAAGCTGGAAACAATGTTAACTTGCAAAAAAAAAGCCATCATTTTTAAATTTTATTATTTGAAATGTCTAAAACGTAAAATTTATTTATTCACATTTTCTCCAATCAATTTAAAATCAGTTTGCCTGTTGATGAAAGGCAAAATGAAGATAATATGAATGCTATAGATTAGGCTTTGTTTGTTTAGTAAAACATAATATATTGGGGAAAATATGTAGACACGCATAATTACTTGAAGGTATAGGAAAATAAGTATATTTGTCAAGGTTTCTTACCACCAACTGAAGAACTGCGTCGTTCCAGCCGCTACCATTAGCCAAGGCCTGTAAACACAAACAATTAAATAAGGAAGATAATTTTACACAAATGTGTTTAATTTAAAAATCAAAAGGCTGAACTTTGACTCCATTACTATTTACGGTTATTGAACTGTTTGTTAACACAAACGGCTTGCTAGCTTGCTAACAAAGACGATACTTATGAACCGTAATTTATGCACCTGCAACATATTAACGTTGATGTTTTACTTTTAAACTTTATAAAAGGTCGAATTAAACATACCTCTATCGCGCCTTCTGAGAGTTTTGCCATTACTCCAGAAAAAGGTGATTTTAGCAGTAAGCTAGAAATGTACTTTAGTAACTGCTAGACAAGTAATCCTTCGAGACTATCCTTGACAGTAGCTTCTGAGTTGTGTCTGTGGCGCCAAAGGCTTGGATAACCCGCGCCTGAAACGAGTTGTCAGTTTCCGTTTCCGTTAACAGATCTGACTTCAGTTTCTAAGAAGTCAAAACAGCAAACCTCGGTGCCTCGTTTACGCCCCAAAACTGACCGGAGATCAGCGTAACGTTTCTCAGCGCCAAGCTCAGTGACGTTTTATGAGGCGTTCAAAGACGTGCCGAAAATAGGAAACTATAAACCTATAAAACTCGATGACACAATTCAACATTTTGAAGCAGTCGCATAATTACATTGGATGGTTGTGTTTTTTTCTGTCTGAAAACTTCTAATTTTTGTATCTATGTTTGTAAAAAATATTATTTGCTGAAAAAGTAATGTAAACAGAACGCAGGCGCAACCATAGATATTATATAAACACTAGATACCCTACGGCGGGCTGAATCGCATCGCGCGGCGCCGCCATATTGGAT
>JARVJO010031236.1:0-10027 GCA_031762555.1 Cynodonichthys magdalenae | reverse complement strand
TCGTTGCGGAGAACTTTACAACCAGGAGGCGGGATCTGGTTGTCCGAAACCTGACCTCTGATCAAGCACATTATGCGTCCCCCCCCTGTGATCTCAGGCGCCCCCTCAAGGGGGGCGGGCCCCCCAGGTTGGGAACCACTGATGTAGATCCTTATGATCTAATCTTTTGATACTAAACCTTAGTAAACAAGCACAATATATATATTTTTATGTTTTGTATACGACCTTCTCCTGCTATTTTAACAATCTAGTCATCCCTATATATTGTATGTGAGGTGATCTCTAGTAGCGCACAACAAGGGTAGAACATCCTAATAAAACATAAATTGATAAGTTTACCGTACATGTAAAGAGTGTGGTTCAGAACAACTTCTTGATAAATTTTATGAGCAAAACAGTGCTCTATCAAAAAAAAAAAAAACATATATATCAAAGAAACACACCGCTACACTTCATCGGTTTCTGGACTATTGAGTTATTCTGTTTCACTTATCTGCCCCAACCAAATCCTATCGATGAACATTTGGACCTCCGCCAGTGTGTTGAATTTGAAAGTCTCTCATTTGTATGTTAGCACCAGTTTAGCCAGAGGAATTATCGTGTCTCACCCCGAGCTCGCGGAGGTGTTTGTGGACTCCTTCATATTGTTTGCGTTGTTTGTGTATCTCTGTAGCAACATCGTTGTAAAATCTCACCCACTGGTTTTTATAAAGAATATCTGTCTTTGCTTTAGTTGCTTTGAATACCATTTCTTTTTGCTTATAGTTAGGAAACTGCATAATAATGGTTCTTGGTGGTGCTTCTGCATTCCTTTTCGAGCCAACGCGGTGAGCTCTTTCCAAAATCAGCGGGTTTCTCAGGGCAGGTAGTTCCAGCGCTTCTGGTATCCAACTTTCCAAGAAGCCACAGGTGTCGGAGCCTTCCGCGCCTTCGGGGAGATTCGCCAGTCTGAGGTTGTTGAGCTGCAATCTCATTTCCATGTCAACCACTTTTTCCTCCATTAGCTAGTTTGTTTTCTCCAAGCTTTTAACTTTGTTAATTAACAACATTTGCTCGTCTTCCACTGTGGATAAGCGTTCCTCTGTTTGTGTTAAATGCTTTGTACATTCCCCCACATCTTTTCTCATTGTCTCTATGGCTGTCATACCGCCATCAAATCTTCCAGAAAACTCAGATTTTAGGGTCTTTATCACTTCAAGTATCTCCTCCTTGTTGCCAGGTGTGTTATTCATTTCGTCCTTGTTAGCTGTTAGCTCCTCACCAGCTTCCTTACTCGGCTCATTGCTAACCTTGTTGCTAGCTTCTTTTGTGCTAGGTTCCACGTTTGGTGGTCCAAAGTCCATCAATTTGGATTGCGTGGTTATTTTTGTCTTGTCTTTGCTTGATTTTCCAGGGCCTGGCATTGTTAAACCCTAATTAGGTTCAATTGGTACCGTTGAAGCATTCAGATTTTTTTTTTAAGGGAATATCAGGATTTTTGTCAGGAGAGGTGTCGAGTGCGACCTTCTAGCTTGTGGTCATACCCGGAGGTCCGCTCACTCATGTTTAGTTAGCTTCATCACACTGTCACATTAAGGAAAAAGCGCCAGGTCAACCACCAAATAAGCTAACCAATTACTTTAGTTTTGGACACTTTCACCCACCCCCACAGATGCACACAGATGAATGTATAGGAAAATCCGACAAAAAAATACAATTTCTTATTTTATTTTGTCCACCATTTTTATAATAATAAAGACTGAAAAGTCATTAAAAAAATTTAATGATTTATTAAAAAAACATTTTTTTTAACTCAAAGGAAAATCTCAAGGTATGCACAAGTGCGTACAGCCGTACAGCTGCAGGTGCCACTGATAGAGCCTCCTCCATGCTAGGGACAGTGTTCTTTTCTTCACATGCTTCATTTTTCCCTCTGTGAACATAGAGGTTCCTTGCCAAAAAGTTCCATTTTTGTCCCATTTGTCAATAGGACATTCTTCCAGAAACTTTGTGGCTTGTTTAAAAACACACTATTATTCCCTTGCTTTTGACTCTGAATTGGTTCAAAAACCTCACTGTGTATTATAGCTCGGTTCTTTTCAACTGTTCGCAATTATTTCAAAATGTTTTTTATTTAAAAACTCATGTAACTTACGTTATGACCTCAATGTGTCTGGTTTATTGCACAGCACTTTGGTTGGCCTTGTGTTGTTTTAAGTGTTCTATAAATGAAAGTGATGTGGTATGGTATAAATAAACTTTATTTCTCAATAATTTAATTTGTCATAAACTTTTCTACATTGGTTTCTTTGTATAATTTTCTGTCAGGCATGGTCCTGTAGGTTTGATTCATGTGGATGCTCATGCTGACACCAGTGACATGATTCTGGGGGAGAAGATTGGTCATGGGACTCCATTCAGACGCTGTGTGGAGGAGGGGCTTCTGGACTGCAAGAGAGTGGTTCAGATTGGTCTGCGAGGTTCAGGGTATTCTCCAGATGCATATGAATGGAGCCGAGCTCAGGTACGTTGGATATATGATTGGACATTAGTCGATTTGAAAATGCATTGAACAGATCCTGTAAATGTTTACAATAACCATCACTCTTCATCAAAACGTCTCCAATAATGATACATATTTACTATATCATTTCAGTACTTGTGTGTAGAGGCATTCATCATTATCTCATTGCAATCTCTTTTATGTTTTTCCAGGGTTTTCGTGTAGTCCAGGTGGAAGAGTGTTGGTTCAAATCTCTTGCTCCATTAATGTCTGAGATTAGAGCTCAGATGGGCAACGGTCCTGTCTATCTTAGTTTTGACATTGATGGTCTAGATCCAGGCTTTGCCCCTGGAACAGGCACACCAGAGATTGCAGGGCTCACACCCATACAGGTAAACATGACATCAAATTTACCTTATGACTTATATTTAATCTCACTACTTCCCATGCAAGTCATAAAAAACAGTAACGTGAAAACGTGAAAAAGTTTTTTGACACAGTTAAACAATTGTTTAATTTTCCTTGAAATGTTTTTTATCCTTCCATCCGTTTTCTGCCACTTATTGGTGGCTGGGTCACAGACGCAAATGGTCAAAGAGGGAAACACAGATATCATTGTCCCATCAACACTTTCCAAGTCCACCTTTGAAATACCAAGACATTTTCAGACCTGAGGGGATGCTTCTTCTTTCTGGCAACTACTGGCTCTCCCCTAGTATTTCTTCCCTGTGAGACCTGCCTGGAAAAGCTTCAGAAACAGGAGCCCATGAGGCATCCCAATCAAGTGCCCAAACCACCACAGCTGATTCTCTGTGTGGGGAAACAATGACTTTACTTCAAGCTCACACCTGTAAGAACATAACTCCTCATTTTATCTCAGAATCTGTGCAAGGCCATTAATGGAGGATGCTCAATTAAGCCTCTTGTATCTGGGATGTCATTATTTGGTCATGAGCAAAACTTCATAGCCACATTTAAAAGTTTGAATAAGTAAATTGAGAGCTTTGCCTGTCAGCTCATCTTTTTGCACAAGAGACTGGAAAAGCGTCCTCAATACTGTTGATGAGGTCCTGTTCTGTTAATCCATCCCTCACTGTATCCTACCGTCATTAATTATCTTAGTAACTGCGGCCATAGTAATGGACTGATCTTCCATTGAGTCTTTAGACTCCTACTAATTGAAGTCAGACATGGTGCCCAGATTAAGAAGATTTTCAAAGGGCCCATTTCCCCCTTTGATAATGTCTTCAGTCTAGGTCAGAAGTTCCCCACCCAAACTAACCACTGCCGAGGTTTGTGACTGCTGATTTTTTCTGTGTTGCAGAACAGTTTTTCAGAACATCTTCAAGGTCAAACATACAACCTCAATTCCAATGAAGTTGGGATGTGGTGTAAAACTTGTATTAAAAATAGAATACATTGATTTGAAATCCTTTTCAATCTATATTGAATTGACTACACTACAATAACAAGACATTTAATGTTCAAACAGATAGTCCTGATGCATCTCTGCATCAGTTTGTGGTTACTTACTCCCTCTTTATAGCCTATCAGGGATTTGAATTTGCATAACAGACTGTTCAAACAAATCAATTGGTTGTCTTATTTCAATTGACACCTCTTTTAACCAACTGGTTTCATCTATAGACTCTCCAGAGTCCAAAATGTGTGGCTACCCCTCATGTCCTACTTGTCCATGGTACGTACAAGTGAGTGATTGACTAGAATCGGCCAATTAGCTCTGAGCTTCATTCTGACACCACAGCTGTGTAGCCAATCAAGTTACCTTATATTCTATATGCACTTTTGGAAAATTTTTGAAAAGGTAATGGTGTATAGAGACACCTGTGTATTTATTAGAAATAGCTCAATTTACAAAGAGTTGTCCCTCACTAATTCATTGGATATCAGTAAAGTAAAAAAAAACTTCACAACACCACAGAAATGTACAAGAGTCATCAATTATGCTTTTATCATCGACACAACGTAAACAATGTTTTATTTAAAACCAGATTAAAAGAAATATGACAACAATTGATTAGGATGGATTACACGCTTTCTTTAAGACCAGTGATTAACTTGAAACTAAACAGTCAACAATTAAATCGTATTTATCTTTTAGCAAGCAGGGCAAAATCTCTTCAGTTAACGTTTAAACTTTAAAACCAGAATGTGCTGTGTGTATGGATGTGTCTACAATATGAATCTGTTCTGAAGCAGTTATTTTTGAGCTGTGTTGTGTTATTATAATTTAACAAAATAACATTCAACACAGCTAAATACTCTCTCTTTCCAAGCATCCCCAAGCATCAGGCCAAATTGAAAGAACAAACAGAACAGTGGTGAACATATTAAAGAAAAATGTAGCCACAAGGACTGGGATGTGAAACTTCCCCTGGTTCTTATGGCCATTTGAGCCACACCACATGCTTCCACTGGAGTCTCTTACTTCCAGATGATGACTGGTCAAGAAATGACACTACCTCTACAGGGTCACCTCTCTTGTATCAATTTGGTGACACTATTATGGCAGCAGCCTACACCACACAACAATACATGAAAGACCTTGACAAGCACCTGCAAAACACCTTCGCATTTGCTCAGAAAAACCTGGAAAAGCTTGCTCAAGGACACAAAGCGTACTATGACCAAAAAGCCTCCTACGAAAAATTTCAGGTGGGAGAGAAGGTCTGGTACTATGTGCTCGCTCCTAGGACAGAAGGATGGTCCAGGACTGGAACTCTCGCCTGTAAGTTAATGTCCACATGGACTGGACCCCACCCGATAACAGACAAACTGTCTCCAGTAGTCTACCAGATAAAGGTCCACAAAGGTCAGAAAGAACCAATCTACTTGGATCCACCAAAACCAAATAAAACCTTACAAAACCTTTAATCGGTTTAAAAAAGACAAAGACCTCTCAAGTGACTTGACTTAAACTTAAAACTGCCTAAGAAAAAAAATGAAGGAGGTGTTGAAAACATCTTCTGGCAAACTTTAAAACTCTAGTGAAATTTTTCCCAATACACAACAAAACTTTAAATCAATAGGGTTCACCTTTGACCACTAGAGCGCACTAAGGCAACTAAAACACCAAAATGTTGATCACTGATTTTGATGTTAAACAATTTCTAAACGTCTACCATTTCAGAATTAACTTTCAGAGTTAACCAACCAAAGAAACACCTAACTGTGACAAAGATTTGCTTGTGTGGTTCTTTCTCAGACACTGTAAATATTTTGAACACCCACAGCCAAGAAATCAAAATACAGTTAATAAATTTAAAAAAAACCAAATAGAAACAATAGAACAAATTCAATACAAAGGACCCAAAACCATAGACGTTGAACCAATAGACCAATTTCTCAAAACACTTAATTCCTAAGCTAAGAGCTCTACTCAAACGGTCACCTACTCATGGTCTACCTCAGACAGTCCGGTTTTAACTTGATGATTTTCGGTTATAGCCCAGTGATTGTTGCAGCAATAGTCTACCTCTGGTACATCAGATCACTCTAGGCCCAACTTAACTCCTGCGTCACACATTTCAATAAAGTTGCTAAACGAAACTTAGACTCAAACAAGCTGAAAAACGCAGGTCTGAGCCCTCCAGAGTTGAGCCTAACTCCTCTGGAGAGGTAACTGTCGATGTCACCCCAGAGGTGTTGACACTCACCATCAACACCTCAAGGTCTACAAATCTCCTCTTTTCTCTTCCTCTCTGTTTGTTCTCTCATCTAGAATGTTCAATTCATTAGAGATTTAGTGAAATAGTTAGCTCCACTGTAGAAAGTAATCTCTCTGCCCTATTAATCAACCTACTCTTTTAAGTAGACCCCCTTTACTCTGCAAAATATATAAGCACCTTTTTTATGTTTCCCCTAAATAATCTTTGTATACTTGTTTTCCTTTAAGTTAGTGATGATTCATCCCTTGATAACTACCCATACAATAGTCTAAAGACCCTTTTTAGATAACTCATGCCTTGATAACTACCCTTAAAATAGTCTAAAGCCCCTTTCTATAGTATAGTTATAGAGACAATCGCATTGCTTGCACTCAGAGGCCTATACAGCTTAGTGTTAACTGCCAAACTTAAAGTCAATATGACACACAGAATACAACACTTAGTCAGTGATCAATGAGCCCTGAGGAGCATCACAGCATTGCCTGAGATGACTCAGCCTGTCACATCATGCCTGGTAATGCCACCTCCCCCAGAAATCAGATGGGCCCCTCCTCATGCTGTTCCTGAATAAACATCCTCCTCTTTGCCCTGTTCCTGGAAAACCTTTTGACACCATGTCTACCAGCCTTGCCTGAGTGGATTTACCCGCTTGGATTAAAGATTTCCCTTAATTGGAAATAATAAGCTCTGCCTCAATCAGAATTACCATCAAGTCTGTGGAATTACCTTTTAGAATTACCCTTGCCTCGATTGGATTTAATTGACTAATGTTATGGGAGTTACCAAGTTCCTTACCGATTGGAATTATAAAAAAGATAAAAGAAACTTTTCTCTCGTCCTGGCGGATTAACTGTTTAGATTATTTCATCACAAACATTTCCTATTTGGTGTATTTCATCACAAAGTCTCCCTGTTTGGATTACCTCAAGATCTAAAGGTACATGTGAGGATGTTCCCTTGTTGTGCAACTCATCACCTTGAATTGGCGATGTTTTGCAAAGGGGGGAGTATGTAGGGAAATCCCTCACCACACAGTGAAGTTGACCCTGGTGGTTGACCTTCCTCAACCCCCCTGCGGCCCATAGACTAAACATTGTCCCTTTTCCTTAAAAGTGCCCATAACAATTTAAGGGCAAAATAATGTGTTGGCTTCCTCTCATTATTTAGCGAGATTGTAAATTTTCCCAAGGACTTCCTCTCTCACCTGTACCTGTAAAAAAAAAAAAAAAAAAAATTGAGAAAAACTTGTGGTGTAATGTTCTGTGATGTACATTTATATATGTTTCAAAATTGTCTTATCTTTTCTTAAATTTGTACAACTCAAATTATATTTGTTTAATTGTTTCACAAATTAATGCTTATAATTTCATGCTTATATTTTGCATTTTTGAGTAATGACAAGAATCATTTAGTCAGTCTGTGATTTAATCAGTAATCTTTGATTAGGGTTTTTAGAGTTTGTAAGGCTAACTGCTGTTTGTTTTGTTTTGGTTTACTTTGAAGTGAGTTATAATTGTTCTTAGAAAATATATTAATGCATTATACTCTCTTTGCCAAGAAGTGGAGACTTCTCAGACTGCAGCTTGATGATGTCAGGGTCAGAGAATGAAGGTCAAACCAAGACTGCATTGTCTGCAGGAGTAGCCGCGGCTTGTGCGCTTGTAACTGCAGACACCTTATGGGCGAGTTGGGTGGGCACAAAATAAAATAGCCAGGAGGGGTCAAAGGCCCATGGGGTGCCGTTTACGTCTCCGCTCATGGCCAGAGAGTCTGCGCAGGTCATTGTGTTTTTTGTCACAACACGAGACCCGTAAATGTCCTCTGACTTTCTTCCAATAAAGTTGCAGGTCGTGTGATGTCACTAACTGGTCACATGCCATGAAAAGATCTTTGTGTTTAACGGCCTTTTTACTGCAGCAGGTGAGGAAACCTGTCTCCACAGGGCAAGATGACAGAAAAAACTCAAGCGAGCGTAGTTAGAGTCTGTACAGATTACTACTAGTATCTGGACTGAGCGTTCCACTGCAAGTTGGAGTGTGATTAAGATGCCAGCAATCTCAGCATACTGAGATGACTGGGAACCTAGTTTAAAGTTGATGGTGTCCTGTTGTTGGTCTTGCGTCCAGACAATACCAACACCAGCTTTACAGACAGTCTCATGATGGAATGCACATCCATTCACATAAACAGTGGTCATGTCTTTGCAGAGGTTTTCCTCAAAGTAATGATGATGTGGGTCCTCTACTCTCACAGTAGTCTCGGGTGAAGTCTGAGTCAGGGTGTCGACTTAGGCTAGAGTCAAGTTCAGTGGTTGGGCTGTCTGAGTTGACACCGTCTCAGGTGTGGTCTCGCTCACCAGCCTGTCATCTTCAGGTGAGGAGGTGGTCAAACCTCTGGAGGTGTCTAGTGTGAAACACTGGATGTCACCTTCAGGAGGGAAAGAGTGGTTGCCTTACCTGGGCCCACACCTTTAGATTTTTAAAATCTATAAGTGGTTGGAACTGTGTTAGAAGGTCATGGCCAACCAGAAATGGAATGGCCTCCAGGGGTGACACTCACACAGGGTGGATAAGTGTCATTGCTCCTATCTGAAGTTGTTTCAGCATTACAGCAGATAGGGTGGTGTCATTTGGAGAGTATTGTCTTACATCTAAGGAGCAGGGTTGTAAGATGAGCTCCTTGTAATTCTGGTTAGCTGTGGTGCGTAGTTTCTTGAACAGGGTGGCGGACATGGGTGTCATGTCTGCCGCAGTGTCAAGAAGACCATCATGTGTAAGGACCTGTTCTAGTGTCAAAGACAAGTAGAACTTTCTGGCGACCACAGTTATGTTACAAAGAAACTGGTGGACTGTAGGTTCTACCAGGATCTTGTCACTGTGGTAGTCAGTCAAAGGGTCGTCTTGTTCCGTCTGGACTACTAGCACAGCACTAGTGGCTGATGGTTTGGGTTCTGTTTCTACACCAAGCCCAGATGAATTAGGAACGTTATCTGCAGAGTCATGGGTTGAGTGCCCTTGGTCGCTGTCACAAGGGGACTCAGAGTCTGTAACATCCTTGTCCTCTGTCTGGTGAGGGTCTTTGTGGGTCTCTCAGTGGGTGTTTAGTGAGTCAATGGACAACACAACAGGGCTTTTAAATGTTTCCTTCTTTTTGAACTCATCTAACATACAATGGATCAGGTCCATGTCGTCTGCACTTAAAGACTTGGACTTGTCTTTTTGGAACGTTGGTGACTTCTGGCCATTTCCAAAACATACATGACGTGGTGAGGAGGGCGCAGATCAGTCCGTAGAGGACTCTCATGATCTTGTTTCTTTCTCTGAGGGTAATTTTGGTACCCTCAGTTCTTTGGTTTGTTTGGAAAGTGTCCACCTCGCTGTAAATGTCGGTAGTTCTGTTTTTGATTTAAATGGTACCACTTAGGTCCTGGATGCCAGTTTGGACCTTTATTGTTTGGTTTTCTAGGCCTGAAGGGCTGTTTGGGAAAAGGAAGTGCTGCTTTGGCTTGGCTGGAGTCTGATTTAGAAGGAGCTAATTCAAGTTTTGTTTTTGTTTTTTTAACCATGTCCTGTTCTGCAATGTGAAACTCAGAATTGATGTCTAAGTGTTCAAATGAAGCCCAACAGTTTTACTTTCAAAAGTGCAGGCTTTTCACCATGATGCTCCACTTAATAAATATTTTAACTTTTATTATAAATTCTTTTGGGATTAATTCGTTATAACGGACATGAAGACGGAAAATGTAAACAAAGAAAAGAAAAAGGAGAAAAGTGAAGACAGAGCTTATGGTTATGGTTATGGTAATTGGGGATGGGTACAACCCAGGTGAGCGGGGGCCTCATAAGTGGGCCCATTG
>JARVJO010031235.1:0-10030 GCA_031762555.1 Cynodonichthys magdalenae | reverse complement strand
AGTGTACGCACAGCGATCCTTCACAGAGTTCACCGTGTTGTGGAAGTCGATGACCGAGGGGCCCGTCACAGTGCAGATGGAGTCCACGGAGGTTGAGATACATCTGATGGAAACAGACAGAAACACGATGAGCTGCTGCTGAGGCCTGCAGCCACCAGGGGGCGCTCTACCCTTCAGATCTCAGACCTGATGGAGGCTCTACAGGAAGCCCCTCTGACCACATACAACACTTCCTGCTCTTTCACAATAAGAGCTTTTTGTAAAACTGCTCCAGTGAAAAACAGAAAATCTAACAATCCTTTTATTTTGTTTGATCACAGCTGTTTTAAATATAAAGGAGTCATATTTACTTTCCGTTGCCGTCACATGTCTGGGTGGGTCCACAGCTGGTGGTGTTCAGGACTGCAGTCGAAGAACAAGCGGTAGTCGTGCAGTTTGAAGGAGTGCTGCCCACCACTGTATCAGGTCTGTAAGCAACACCTGACAAGTGAATGAAAGGTTTGTGTTAGTTTAAAACAGACAAATGTCTGTAAACAAAAAGAAACTCAGATATTTACAGACCTGATACTCTGCAGCCGCTCAGGTCAGCGTATTTAACGGTTTGTACAGAATTAGCGCTGTTTTTAACAACTATTGCAGACCCGTTGACTCCGTTAACCATAACCGTGGCACTCTGCAAAACAACCAGAAGAACAGGGAAGAGATTTAAACACAAACCAAATGTTTAGCTTCTGTGTTGAACACAGTGACAGGAAATGTTTCCTCAGTGCGTGCACACACACTCACCTGTGAAGCTGAACCAGTAAAAAACAGCTCCAGAGCTGTTTGTTGCTGAAACTTTGCAAAATTCAACAGAGTCTGTGAAGACAGAAAAAGCAGTCAACACTTTCCTCTCATACAATACCTCATAATTAATATAATACATCATTATTTAACTTGTATTACTCAGAATGAACCAGTCCAACTCACGTAGGGGGAGGTGTTCAGGTAAAACTGCAGGTAGCATTCCATGGTGGTTGTAATGGCTGGTATATTATTGTGGACATTGGTTTCTGTGTAAATGAAGCGGTTCTCAACGCTAAAAATAACCAGCTTCACACTGGTGCCAAAAACGCAGAATTTGCTGGTCTGAGCTGAGTAGAAACCATCAAAGCAAATCACAGTGTTGTTGCTCCCGAAGCTCACCTGAAAAATCCAGAAACACAACAAGTTAAATTATGTTTTATAAATGGTTAGTGAAGTGAGTCCACTTTTTATTATATTTATTTTTATTTTATTTTATGGTCTAAACATGTTTAAAAAGACACCAGAGTTTGCTCAGGCGTCAAACGGTGAAAAAATGTCCTCCCAAAGCTCGCTCCACGGCGCCCCCTCATGTTCACCTCGGTACACACACTGTATGGAATGAGCTGTGAGCTACTTATAATAACTTCAATGTTTACATTGAAACAAGCTGGTAGAAACGTCCACTTTAAACCTGGTAAATAGAACCTTAAAGGCTTAAAGTTTGTGTTTTTTGTCTCAGGGTGGGGGCCGGCCCGGGGCTTGCTGTACTTCACTGTCTTCACAACCTCAAACTCCAAAGACTGATAATAAGAAGAACTCCAAACAGAAAGAGAGGAAAACTTCTAAAGCATCAGGGCTCATGGACTCACATAGGCTTCATTGTATTTCTGCCCAAAGTAAGAGATGGGACAGGTGCTGATGTTGACCTTCTGGGATGAAGTCATGGTCACTTGAACAACAGCAGCTGAGGACACAGAGAGAGAGGAGTCAGCTGCTGGTCTGAAGGAAGGAACCATCTTAAACCTGTTTTTATTACAATAAATAATAATCGTCTTACCTGACGCTGATATCAGAGCGCACAGGAGGAGCAGTGAGCGGAGCATGATGGAGGTGATCAGTCAGCTGACAGAAAACTGGAAGCCTGCCAACAAACAGATTATTCTTTAATTTACTTCAAAATACAAATTGAAGTATTTTATTATAACATCATAAATTCCAGCTCTCAGTCAGTTTAACTGCAGAAACAACAGAATTCATTTGATGACGTAAAAACAGAAGCTGCAGGATGAGGATAAAAATATCTTATTGATAAAAACATGTTTTTCTAACTTTAGTGACACAAACTTTAGGTTTTGGAAAACAAATAAAACAAACATTTTGCTTCACTCAGATTCTTTCATTTAAAATTGAGTCTAGTTTTTATGTAAATCACATCAAACCTAATATTATATTTTTATTTTCATTACGCTGAAGCATTACTTCCTGAAATAAAGTTTCAGATTAATGGAGATATTTATGAACCTAATAAATCAGCTGCACACTCATAAAGTTCATCCGTTTCTTTCTGATATTTTAATTTATGTAAAAAATAATAAAATAAAAACAAGTTAGGACATGTTTGATCCAAACATAAATCTTTATGTTTGTGCCTGAAAACATTTTGTTTTGTTTGATTTGCATTAAAACTATATATTTATATACATAACTAAATATAAATATAGTTAAATCAGATGAATTTAATGTTCAAACTCTCAGGTAAAAAGAACAAAACTGGAAGTTTTCTCACCGAGTACTTTGAGGAAGAGGAAGATGAAGGCTGCCGGTGACTCCGATAGAGGACGTATCTGTGTCTCTGTGAAGACGAGCCTGTTTAACTGTCTCAGCTCGTCGCCGCGGCAACATTTAAGGCTGACTCCACCCAGCGTTGACGCTCCTCCTGCGACGCACCTGCAGAATGGAATGTCACAGGTGAGGAGGAGGCTGGGCGCGCCGAGTAATTAGATTAATAAAAGGAGAAGAAGAAAAGAACAGGACAAAGCTGCTAATTGCTAATGTCGACCTGATGAGACTTTTAGTCTGCGTTATTTGTTCACGTGTTCTTTAAACCATCATGGGAAAATAACTCCGCCCACTTTTAACCCCAGGGTTTCTGAAACAGGAAGTCATGAAACACATCTGGTCTTTATCAGATTATAGAAATACCTGACCTCAGGTGAAACAAAAGAGACCACCCCCTGACCCGGCAGAGCTCACATGGTTAAGGGGGAGTTTTGCAGTGCATTCTGGGTAAACATCTGTTCCATGTGTTGTGGTCAATTTAAACCACGCTTCACAAACGTGTGCTGCCATGTTTCCATGGTCATTGCTGATGGCTTTCCACCCTGGCGTTGTGCTAACAGGTGGTCCTTCTGATGAGGATCAGTTCTTCTGTAGATCCTGGTCCTGAACGGAGATCCTGTGGACACAGCAGGATCCAGTTTTCACCCACAGATCCTACAGTTTTTGTTGAGGAGAGTTTGAAGTTGGACAAACGTTTCATCCTGTGGTCAGGGTCAGGTTTTCACCAACTCTCCCAGACGTGACGACAAGAGTCCAGTTTCACTTTGTCACCACCTGCTTCCAGTCTGTTTGAGAACGTGTTAAATTAACTCACCTCTCTGTTGACATAATCTAGAAGCTTTTCATTAGTTTTTATTCCTGTTTGTCACAAAATCCATATAAGCTTTGGGGTGACTGGACCTTTTGGGTCGCTGCACCCGGACTGTGGAACCAACCATTTGAGAATGTGTTCCCGTATTAATCTGGCCTTTTTTTAATCTAATCTCATATAAAGCCTTAAAACCTCAGGGCTTTTATTTATTTTGTTTTTAACTTTTTTGTTCTTTATTTTGAAGCACTGTGTTTGTTCTGGCTGGTTGAACCTGTGATCCTGAGCAGTGACCGCTCCAACCACTGTTCCACTGTGCAGCACATGAGAAACTCAACATCCTCCTCTTCTCCACAGAGATCCTCGTCCTCCGACAACTTCATGTTTTATAGTTTTAAAAGTCCAAAGTATGAACTGAAAACTTGTCAGCATGAGATCCTTGGTGCTGCAGCTCCGACAGAGATGACCTTTCCTGACATTTAACTGATTTTATTATTTTATTTATTATGTTTCTATTTTTAATCTTTATTATCTGATCATTATATTGTTTTGGTTTCCCTTCTTCCTACTGTTGTTATAAAAGAGATTTTATATCATGTAACAAACATCCATCATCCATCCATCCATCATTTATCCATCCATCCATTCATCCATCATCCATCCATCCATCATCCATCCATCCATTCATCCATCCATCCATCCATTCATCATCCATTCATTCATCCATCCATCCATCCATCCATCATCCATTCATCCATCCATCCATCCATCATCCATGCATCCATCCATCCATGCATCCATCCATCCATGCATCATCCATCCATCCATCATCCATCATCCATCCATCCATCCATCCATCCATCCATTCATCCATCCATCCTTGCATCATCCATTTATCCATTCATCCATCCATCCATCCATCCATGCATCCATCCATCCATTCATCCATCCATCCATCCATCCATCCATCCATCCATCCATCCATCCATTGTCCATCCATCATCCATGCATCCATCCATCCATCATCCATCCATCATTCATCATCCATCCATCCATCCATCATCCATCCATCCATCCATCCATCCATCCATCCACCAACCCATCCATCTATCATTGCTCATGTAAAGTTTGGTCACAGAATCAGGTGATACTGGACAGAAACCTGGACCTCGCTCTCCTCGGGGACACCCTCCACGATGAGCTGCAGGTTGTCCTCAGACCAGAGAGGTTTCATTATCCCTCCAGCAAGGTGGTCTCTGATCCAGTTTGTGGTCTTCATGGACAGGATCTCAAGCTGCAGTCATGGAGGGAGGGGGGATGGAGGTTCTGGTTTGGGATTCTCAGAGTCCTGTCATTGCTCAACTGGAACAGGTGGGAAGTTCTCTCTGGGTCTTTAACCAGCCTCTAGGGACATTTAAAACATTAATGATTCTTATTAATATTCTGTAAAGTAAATAAAAAAACTGAGTTTAAACACAGATTCACATCCCGGATCTGCTCAGACTTTGATTTTAGGAGTCATGATGACTGTGACGTCCACACAAACAGATGCATCATCTAATGGTCAATGATGACTTTGAACACACTGTCAGGACATTTTCACGAGGAGCTAAACTATTCCTGTTCCTTTTTACGTCAAACATAACAAAGCTTCTGAAGGAGCAGTCCAACAACAGCAACACGCCCTCCTGATTTGCATATTAAGCCTGGAGTAACGTCAAAGTTATTCAGGTCAGACGCAGCAGCTGAAGAAATCATGACGGAGGTTTTTTAATGTAAGCATGTCTGTCCTTCAGGACAACGTGATCCAGCTGATGTTTTATAAAACCTTTTCTGCCTTCGTAACTATTTGATTTTGACGAGTTTTTCCACATTTCACAGCTTTATTTACACAAGTTTAGAGCTGCACACAGACCCACCTGCCTTTCACACCAGACTTTTAGTTAAAGATGAACTTGTGTTGAGAAATGAATTTAAAGCTGTTTTAAAAAAAAATGAAAATACGTTATATTGGAGTGTGTTTTCAGGATGATGCTCAGCTACTACCACTCCAGGTTTTAGCAAACTGTCAGGGTTGAAGTCATGTTTGTTTTCTAAAACCAGTCGTCCCTGGCAACCATCATGAATTTGAGTTTCCATTAATTAAATCATTAAATTCCATGATGTGAGTCATTAAATATTTTGCTAACAGACACTCCGTAGACTCCAAACGTTAAGGACAAAGTATTAAAACAGATCAGAGTGTGAGATGTGAGCTACCATCAGCTACTACCACTCCAGGTTTGAGGTCAGTTTATCAGTTTAAATCAGTTTTCGTGTTGATCAGATGACTCAGACCATGTGAATCGGGTGGAACTTGAAAGTTAATCAGCTGTTGATGACATCCTGCTGCAGATCACATTCCTTCATGCTGCGGACATCCAGCCTCCGGCTGTTGTTGCTTTGGACCAACACGCCTTGAACACGCCTCTTTAATCAGCATTTTCACATTCATTTTGTCACATCAAAGGTTTCCAAGTAAAACAGTAGCAACAGAACAAGTTTCATGTTAGAAGTTTAGATAAGTTTGTATCAAACATATCAAACGTTCGATACAAATCTATAACAGAGAAATTGTAATTATCTGTGAAACCGACTACAGCTAAAAGATAAAATCAACAATGCAGCGACTAAAAGATCCAATTAGCAGAAGTAAGTAAACTAAAAAACAGCAGCTAAACAGATACAAAATACTAACAGAAAATAAAAAAAACTCCAAATGACACTAAAAGAACAGTGGCTGAAGTTAAAACTAGCTGCAACGAATAAAAAAACAACAAGCAAACAACAAACAAACAATAAAAGACAGTAGCTAAAAGCTAAAACTGCAGCAATGTGTTGAAATTCATTTTAAAATGCAGATTTTTTAATGATTGAAATGATTCATTTTTTATACACAAAAAATGTAAATAAGGTTAAATATAAATTAAAAACAAAAGCTCAGCGAGCTACATGTGTTTACCTTCCTGAGGGCCCCCCACCTGCAGGAGGGGCCGTAGGAGTCAGGTGCACGATGCCATGGGTGGTAGCCAAAGGCTGGGACCTTGGCGCTCGGACCCTGATCTACCAAAACTGGCTCTTGGGACCTGGAAGCCCACCTCTCTGGTGGGGGTGGAGCCTGAGTGTGAGGTTGAGAGGTACCGGGTAGTTGGGCTCACCTCAACACAGCATGGGCTCCTGAACCGATGGACTTTATTCTACTCTGGAGTTGCCCCATGGGGAGAGGCACCGAGCTGCTGTGGGTCTAGTTTTAGCCCCCAGACTTGGTGCCTGTGTGTTGGAGTTACCCCAGTAGATAAGAGGGTAGCTTCCTGCTCCTTCAGGTGGGGGGACGGGGTCTGATGGTTATTTGTTCAGAGTATCCGACCTTCTTGGAGTCTTTAGTGGGGAAGCTGCTCCAGATTCCTTTATTCTGCTGGGGGGCTTTAATGCTCATGTGGGTAACAACAGTGTGACCTGGGGAGGAGGGATTGGGAGGAACGGCCTCTGATCTGATGTTCTGTTGTTGGACTTCTGTGCCAGTCACAGTTTGTCCACCATGAGCAGCATGTTCCATCATAAAGGTGTCCATAAGGACACCCTGAGACACAGATCGATGATTGACATTATAATCCTGTCATCTGATCTGCAGCCTCGTGTTTTGGACACTCAGGTGAAGAGAGGAGCTCCCGTAGAGACAGGGTAAGAAGTTCAGTAATCGGGGAGTAGAGCTGCTGCTCCTCCACGTCCAGAGGAGCCAGGTGAGGTGGTTCATCTGATTAGGATGCCTCCTGGACGCCTCCTTAGGGAGGTGCTGCAGGCATGTTCAATTAGGAGGAGACCCCGAGGACGACCCAGGACAGAGCTGTGTAATAAATATATAAATACAATTACACAGGAATAAATTAATAAATAATCAAAATTAAAAGAGTTTTAAAACGTTTAACACACACTTATGTGTACAGGTGCAGTGCACTGCATTTTCTGTCCTGGTGACCAACTTCTACAAAAGAAGTCTGACTACCTGCACGTGTCATCGATCAGGAAGTTTGTGGTTTGTTGGAAAAATACTTTTTGGGATTAAAACATGAGCTGTTTTACTTGCTCTTATATGGAGTCACGTTTCTAATTAGACAGCATCTTTCCTCTGCAGGGTTGAGTTTCTATATGAATAAATAATCTAAATGAAGCTTTAAAACAAGAAGAAATAAAGAGGAACCCTTTGCTGAAGTTGTTTAAATGTACAAACCAAACATTATAACATTTTAATATATGTTAATACATTTAAAACTAACATAAAGAGCTTCTGTTATAAAACTATTTTTTTATAAATTAGGGGCTCGATGGTTTTGGTCTCTATTAAGTGAAAATCTCTCTTATTTTTAAATAAGGGAAGAGATGAAACTAATCCTGTGAGTTTTCAATTGAAAACTTTCATTCAATCAGAAACATTTAGGCTGCTTTGCCTCTTTCTAATATTTACTCATCAGGATTTTTACCAAAAAGTTCCATTTTAAGTAGTTTTGGATCATCTTACCTGTCGAGGTCTGACACAGTTTTTATCAGGACTAAAAGGAAACACTGAAGACTGGAACACTTGGCCCACATCAGTGATCAGATTCATAAACTCAAATCAAATAATTTCTCTTCCAAGATGTTTGTATTAATCTCAAAATTTTGGAATTTATCTTAAAACTGTGTTTTTTAAGGACTTATATTTAATCATCTTGAACGGTAAAAACAAGCTTTTTATAAATTTATAAATCAGACTCATTTACACCAAAGTGTAAGATTATAAGATGAATATTTAGTGATGAAACCAGCTTTGTGTTTTTGGTCATTTATTACAAAAACAGAAAAATCAAACTTCATTGAATAATGAATAAAAAAAGTTAAAATTGAAAACATTAAAGACAAAAAGGTAAGAAAGGCTTAGAAAATAGTTTAAAGGTAAAAATAAAAAAGACTCAATGTTATTTTAGTCTTTTAGTTTAAGTTTAAATAAACCTGATGTTAACCCTTTTAAAAATGAATTATTTACTTTACCAAAGGAAATATTTTAGTTTATTAGTTAACTGACAAATGATCCAGTTCAAGACAAAATAAGGTTTTGTCACATTAAGTGTTAGGGTTTTATTTTTACTGCAGATAAGAAGAAATCAAAGAGCCTTGGGCTGGTAAATTCACAGAGCTGCTTTGCAGAGAGCTCTTGTGAGGCCTGAACAGGTACAGCTCAGTTTGGAACTATTTTTTCATTTGTTACGATTTAAAATGATAAAAAATAGCACACAAACACTTACAGAACATGTGTGTACAGGTGCAGTGCACTGCATTTTCTGTCCTGGTGACCAACTTCTACAAAAGAAGTCTGACTACCTGCACGTGTCATCGATCAGGAAGTTTGTGGTTTGTTGTAAAAATACTTCTTGGCTTTAAAACATGAGCTATTAGAAAGCTGTTTTACTTGCTCTTATATGGAGTCACGTTTCTAATTAGGCAGCATCTTTCCTCTGCAGGGTTGAGTTTCTATATGAATAAATATGACAGCTTTAATCTAAATGAAGCTTTAAAACAAGAAGAAATAAAGAGGAAACCTTTGCTGAAGTTGTTTACATGTACAAACCAAACATTGTATCATTTTAATATATATTCATACATTTAAAACTAACATAAAGAGCCTACTGTTTACTATTTTTTATAAATAAAATAAAATAAAAGTCTTGATGGTTTTGGTCCAGAATTCATGAAGACATTCTGTGATGCTCTCACAACTTTTACTTTGGATGATACAAAACTCAAAAAACACAACTAAAAACTCTTTATTAAGTTAAAATCTCTTTTATTTTGAAATAAGGAAAGAGATGAAACTAATCCTGCGAGTTTTTCAATTTAAAACTTTGATCATAATATAATTACAACCATTTTTTTTTACATTTACATATCAAGGCCTGACTGTTCCTGAACACTTTGCTCATGTCAATGATCGAACAATTAAACTCAATTAAATGATTTCTCTTCCTAGATTTTTGTTTTCAGGTTAAAATCTTGCCTTTTCTCTTACAGCAGGTTTTGTTTTTAAAACTTTAATTCTATCATAAACCAGGACGTGTCAAAGGGAGCAGCATTTATAGAAGCAGACCCAGAGATGAGCAGAAAAGAGAAGAGAAGAGAAGAGAAGAGAAGAGAAGTTTATTTACAGGTGAGTCTGAGCTTTATGTAAATGTGTTCTTGTTTACACAGGTAGGTTACGCAGACTGACAGAGGTGGTCCAGAGGAAGCTTTATAAACCCCAGGAGCTGATCAGGGGGATTCACTGCAGCTGCAGGTCATCAGTGCCCGGGAACCAATCAGGATGCAGAGAAACACCGACTGTCACAGGTTCAGTCATCCTGTTCACATGTGGAACAGGAAACATTTACAATAAATTAAAACAAATAAATACATTTAAAAAAGCAAAATGCATGTTAACCACACACACACATTCTCTCTCACACACACACACACACAGGTGCAGTGCACTAGTTTCCTGCCCCATAAAGAAAGTCTCCTACCTGCACGTGTCATTGATCAGGAAGTTTG
>JARVJO010031234.1:0-10030 GCA_031762555.1 Cynodonichthys magdalenae | reverse complement strand
GACATCAGAGCTCTCTTTTCCACCTCCTCCATGTACAGGTTTGCAACAATAGGAGAAACTGGGGAGCCCATAGCACACCCATGTTTCTGCTTATAGTATTGCCCCCTATAAGTGAAGAAGGTTGACTCCAGGCACAGTTTCAGGAGTTGACACAGTTGTTCTGTGGAAAGAGTGGCTCCACTGCTGAGAGTGGTGTCTGATTTTAACCTTACACAGACCATATCCACCGCTTCATCAACAAGAACGCACATAAAGAAAGAGTGATGTGACATCAAAGGAGACTATAGTTTCATCCGTCTCCTTGATGACAACCCTCAACTTGTCCACAAAATCCCTGATGTTTTGTATGTGATCTGTGTTCTGAACTGCCAACTAAAGGACCAAGTACTGACGCCAGATATTTGGAAACATTGTAAGTGACAGAGTTAATTATGCTAACAATGGGTCTTATCGGTACATCTTGTTTGTGAATTTTGGGTAAACAATACAGACTAGGAGTGGCCTCACCTGGGTACAGTCTGTGGTACAGAATGCTATACCCAGGTGAGGCCAGGTGTGGTTATCCTAACTGGGCTTTCCTGAAAGCAAACAAGAAACCAAAACAGGATTTCAGCCAACCACCAGGTGAAAATGAAGACCCCAAACCCAGACCAGTGGTCATTCCATATGTTGCAGGACTTTTAGAGAAACTGAGACATTTGTTCTCTAAACATGACGTCCCAGTGGCTTTCAAACCCCAAAACACATTAGGGCAAAGATTGGTTCACCCCAAAGATCCAGCTCCCCGGCACAAACATACATATACATCGGGGAAACAAAACAGTCACTGCTCAAACGAATGAGCCACCACAGACGAACAACTTCATCTGGCCAGGACTCTGCAGTTTACATTCATCTACAGGCCAGTGGTCACTCTTTCACAGATGAAGATGTTCTCATCCTTGATAGAGAGGAACGTTGGTTTGAGAGAGAATTAAAGGAAGCCATTTTTGTGAAGAAAAACCTTACATCATTAAACAGGGATGGAGGCCTTTCAGGTCCAGTTGTCCCCCTCCTACAATGCTTTTATTGCAAGTATGACTTGGCCCCCTGTGAGCAAAAGGTGTGAATCAGGGCACTAATGATAGTCAGGTGATGGAGCACATGACCCTCTATGAACAATAGAGACAATCAAGGCACTAACGACCCATCGTTTGGCTGATGGTCCTCATTTGCCTATGACCAACCTGTTTGTCCACCATGTGGAGGCAGTGCTTATAAGGCTGAGTTCACCTGAAACTCCTCAGACTGAAGAAGTCTCCTGGAGGACAGACGAAATATTTCATTAAAGAAGAACCTGTCTAGAAGACCTACATTTTGTTTTCCTTTTGATTTTTTTTATCTGGATTACTGAGATGCATCAGGAGATAACTGAAATAACAAAATATCCTTTGTTTTAGTGTTTGTCAATTTATTTTAAGCTTGTGTGAACTGATTAAACAAATTTTTTTTCTTCAAATGGAGCAGTTTCACATTAGCTGCTAGCAGCTTACAGTACCTCATGGTGTGTAACACTTGTTTACAGTAGGGTTGGCAATATTAAAAAAAAAATTAATCACGATTAATTGTGGTATTTAGCTGATAACGAATGATTAATCCCCTGGAGTCCCTGTCCCAATTAAAAATCACTGTAGTGGGAAAGATTTGCTCTCTGTAAAAATCTGTTCCAAATTCTGTCAAAAGAACAGACTTCAGGCTTTACATAAATTTTTAAATTGTTGATATAGACCAAGTAAAACCGGAGTTATGATAAATAAGCTATAGAATTAAAAAAAATAAAAAGTTGGTCATTTTTGAAGCAGAGATGAGCACCGAGCGGATTGACCAGGCAAACCTCCAGTCAGTGTCCAGTCACTGCCTGGTTGCATTAATCATATTAATCGCCATGTGCCAAAAATAATCAATTAAAGTTTTTCTGACGAATAAGATAAGATTTTGCCCAACCCTAGTTTACGGTCTACAGCTGCTCGGTACTCATCTGCAAAATGAGATGACAAAAGCTGAGAGAAAGCGAAAAAAATAGTCCAATTGGGATTTCTTTGAATATGACTGCAAGAAAAATAAAAGCAAGTGCCTTATAGTGGAAACAGGTGATAAAATATGTGTAATACTTCTCAAGAGGACAAAACACACAAACCAAGCTCATACAAGACTGCTAACTGTGAGTGTCTTGACAAGCTAGCTTCTCTCAGTAGCTCCTGTGGAAAAACAAGCCCAGGTAGCACCGGGATGGAGACAACTATCGTCACCTTCACAAAACAATCGCCCAAGTCCTTTGTTGGCAAAATTGAGTTACGTGATTATTTTAGGAAGGTGATGCTAAAAGGGACTGCATCCCCTGGTGACCTAAAGCTGCAGGTTTATGAACTCTCAAGAACACCACAAGCTGTAGGAAACATTGGTAAATATGTTTATTCAAACTAATATTAAATAAAAATAATAAAAAACTAATGAAAACTAAACTAAAACTAAGCATTAAAAGCAAAAGTAATAAAAGCTAGCAAATCCACTCCAAAATCAAATTAAAAAAATTCAAAGAAAAAAGTTAACAAAAAAATAAACTATAATGAAAAATCCAAAACTATTATAACCTCTGAGCTACACTCCTAACCTTCATCTCTAACAGAGTCGACTGCACACAGCTGGTGTGAAGAACCTTGTTTCTGTTTAGAGAAGAATTTATTATCTGTTCCAACTGATGGCAGAATCATTGAAAAGGGCTCCATCAGCAGGCTTTCCCTCACAGTCCTCTTGATAAATACAGATAAGAACACAAACAAGACACAAAAATAAAGGAATGTTTAAAACCGTTTCAATATGTGTTAAAAAGCAGTTCTCGTTTTAAAGAGTTTAAAGTGGATACTGCAGATGTATAAATCGTGTGTTGTAAATGTTTTTCTGGGTCAGAGAAACTTTCTGCCTTCCAGCTGAAGGGAGCAGCTGGACTGAGGGATGGAGGGGGGAGACGGACCCTCTGTGGTCAGGGTAGCCCTCCTCATCACTGATCTCTTAAACAGTTCAGAAAGACGTATTTGTGATAATCGAGTAATTTTGCTGGCCTGATTATTAATACGACACAGTTTGGTTTCATATTTGACTATGAGGAAGTGATGTCAAATAATACAGAAATACTGTTTAAAATAAAAGCAAGACAGTTTTATTCACTGAGTTGTGAGTAGCTGCTTGAATACTGAACTCTCCCACTTTCTGACAGGGAATTCCCCCGGATGATCAACATGCATTATGGGAGCTCTAGTTTATGGTTGATGATGACTTTAAAGCAGCTTATTTTGAAACATTAGTGCTATCCAACTAAACTGCTCAGTCACTTAAAGCCAACAGTTCACAGGCAGGACCAGTATTATGAATTTATTTATTTTGTTGCATTTAATCAAAAATTTAATGTCTACCATTGATATATATAAAAAAAAAAAAAAAAATCTAGCAGGCCAGATGGGAGTCTAACACTGGCCATATTTGGCCAGCAGGCCTTGAGTTTGACATGTGATTGACAGTATCACCTGCAGTAGTTCAGTTTTTGTGTTACGGTTGTTTAAAGGGTTAATTAGCAGACACTGTAAGCTGGTTGTTTCCAGCCTTCAGATGGTGGGGTTGGGCTGACAGTGTCCTGCCTCTGGTGTCCCTGCAGATCGTGGAGGAGCACCAGAGTGTGGAGCAGTCTCGTCGGGCTCAGGCTGAGCCCATCAGTTTGGACAGCTGCCTGAAGGCCTTCACCAGCGAGGAGGAGCTGGGTGAGGACGAGCTCTACTACTGCTCCAAGTGCAAGACCCATCGGCTGGCCACCAAGAAGCTGGACCTGTGGAGGCTGCCACCAGTACTGGTCAGTGCCCCCACCCTGCACCGCCCCCGTGTCTGCACGAGACCTGAAGCTCGGTGTCTGTCTGTTCAGAACATCAATCATGTTTTCCTCTTCAGATTGTTCACCTGAAACGGTTCCAGTTCGTCAACGGTCGCTGGATCAAGTCCCAGAAGATTGTCAAGTTTCCACGGGAGAATTTCGACCCCAGCGCCTTCCTCGCCCCCAGAGACTGGGAGCAGCATTCCCTGCACTCCCGGAGTGAAAGTGAAGACCTGCTGAGGGTCGGAGAGGACAACCTGTCCTCCATCTCTGCTCCAGCCGGTTTCTGCAACCTGCCAAAAGGTGTTTGTCAGTAAAATATCTTATCAGAACCGTTCACTGTGTCTACACCTGCAGCTCTTAGCTCTGTAGTGACACAGGCCTTTAACAGTGTTCCCTTCTGCAGCTTCGCCCGCCTCAAGCCGGAGATCAGCACCTTCTCTTAGCCGAAACAGCAGCCCCTCCAGCAGCCCGAGGACAGGGGGCCGCAGACCCGGGCGCTTACGTCTGCCACAGCTCGGTAGCAAACATCGCCTTTCAAACAGTAAGGAGAGCCTGGATGGAGCTGCTAGCTCTGAGTCAGAGTCCAGAGAATGTGGACCACCTGCAGACGCTGAGGCGGGGGGTTCGTCTGGAGGTCTTCCCTGGTCAGAGCAGATGGCATCGGAGTCGTCGTGCGTCACCGAGGCATCCAGCAGCCACTGTGACGTGGTTCTGATGAACGGAGACAGCAACGGGATGAGCTCAGACTGCAGCATAGAGAGCAGCGTAGATCTGGTCAGTTCTCTGCCTCAGCGCAGGGACAACATGGCTCTGGAGGCCATCTACAACCTCTATGCAATCTCAGTGAGTACCACAGTACAGACTTCACTTACAGTCAGGAGATGCAGAATATTTTTATTCTGAAATGCTAACAAGCTCGTGTCCAACAATCTGTAAACACCAGAGATTCTCAGTTGATCTGGGTTTTGACTGGACCAGTCCAGGACTTTTATCTGGTTCTCTTAAAACCAGTGGAGCGTTCTTCAGCAGGGTCAAAGTCCTGCTGAAAGGTGGTCTCAGTCTCAGACCTTTGAAGTGTCTCTAGATTTTATTCCACCTGTCCTTATTTCTACTCTGCTGATGGTAAATCTCCCACATCATGAAGCTGCCACCACCGTGCTTCAGTGTAGAGCTGGAATTCTCTGGTTGTAGATTTAATGTAGACATTTCTTTAGAATGAAAAGTGAGTGTTGTTTTTCTTTGAACTTTATTATTGTGGAGTTTTGCTTTCAGTTCATTTCTTCTCCTCAGATTTTTACTTCCTGTCTGGAAGGCAACAAACAGAATGAATACGAGGGGCTTCACTCTGAGGGGATCGTCTTTAATGTTTCCTGTCTTCATATTTTCAGTGTCATTCAGGAATCATGGGCGGGGGCCACTATGTGACGTATGCAAAAAACCCCAATGACAAATGGTACTGTTACAACGACAGCAGCTGTAAGGTGAGACCCTCATCAGAGTTCTGAAAACAAGATAAATAAAAAAACATTTAGTAATTGGTGGATCTGCACATTGCCTCTCACTATATTAGATTTTTTCTTTTTAAAAATCCTAAAGACTAATTAGAAAACAAGATGGTTTTCTTTTTTACGTTCAAAATAAAATGAGAAAAAAAAACCAAATAATCCAATGTTTTTTTTAAATCTTTTTATTTTTGCATACTTTGAATAGAAGAATAGGAACTGGTTTAGTACTGGACCTGGTCTAAAATAGTCAAAATGCCAGAGGAACTTTAAGATCCTCTTGTTAACTTTTAAATCTGCTAAGACGGTTTTAGACAAAATAATGCAGAATTAAACAAATTTATGCAAAAATGTCAAAGATAAAACCTTAAAGACACAGTTTATGTCTGTAAAAAAAAAACAAGGTGATTGGGGTTTAGTTACTCTTTAAATAAATCTTGTGCTTATGACTCAAACCTGGTATCGAGGTATAATCTGGTCTGAGGGGTATGAATAGGTCTTAGTCATAGTATACCTGGGGTAGACTCTAGTCTAGACCCCTTTGAACCCATGTATGGTCCAGACTGTGGGTTTATATTGAGCTGTTAGGAGTCTCAAATTGAAGTGTTTTGTGAAAGTACCTTGTGTCAGAGAAGGGGGACACCTTGGACAGGTCACTAGTCCATCACATAGACACATAAGGACCACCGAGACATTTCAGGACAATTTAAAGTAGAATATTGTTTTTATAAAACACACTCTTTGCTCCATGTTTATTAATCCCAGCCACTATATGTCTGTAAAAGACCTGTCACATGGTAACGTTTTAGACAACTTGTCCGACTCTGAAGACGTCTACCCTGAAGATGGAATTAAAAAAATCTACTGGAAGTGTTTTTGGATGAATACATACTGTAATGCTAACGGTTAAATCAAATCTAGAAGCTAAATGAGTCATTTGTGCACCAAAAGAAGAGCGTGATTATTAACACTTGGCCACATGTGATCTGCACAGCTTGCTGGTCTCAACACTCAGAATTCAGTCTTTTTGTCAGTTGAAGTCATGAAGTGTCAAACAGGTGTAGCTCAGTGAGGTTTACCGTTTTGTTCCCACAGGAGCTTCATTCTGAGGAGATCGACACCGACTCGGCCTACATCCTGTTCTACGAGCAGCAGGGGGTGGAGTACTCCCAGTTCCTGCCAAAGATCGACGGCAAGAAGATGGCCGACACCAGTAGCATGGACGAAGACTTTGAGTCGGACTATAAAAAGTACTGTGTCCTTCAGTGACCGCTGCTGCTCTTCCATTAGTCAGCACTACAGCTGCCGCCCCCCCAGCAGGAGGCGCCAGGCCGTCGAAGCCCCCTCAGGCCGTGGATGGCTGCGGGCCGTCTGCAGACGTGTCAAAGCACTTTTTTATTATTGATCGCAGATCTGGCTGAAAGCACTAAAGTGGTGCACTTTGTTGAGCCCAGTGAAACAACCCCCACCCCCCCTCGGTGTATCCCACCATCACATAACATAGATTAGCAGATGTCTGAATGTACGCCAGTGTTGCCGAGTCATGAGTTGTTGTCTTACACGAACACCTGAGGACAGATCAAGGTGTGCTCCAGGTGTGAGTGAAATGTTATCATGACTCAGCAGATAAAACCCACCTCCACTCACCGTGTTGTCACAATACTGGATACTGTGAGAAACTCTTCAAGCCGTGATTCTCCAACGGGTGTTTTGGAGGTAAAATCAAAGCTACCTCATCACTTCCTGCAGTCTGCCCCCCCTCCCCCCCCCCCCCCCCAGAAACAGTGTTAATGACAGACGTCTTGTTGCTTCCTGTAAAGAACACATTTCAGGACGACCCCACACTGAAAGCCCGCTCTGCTCGTCCTTCCAGAACCCCCCCACATGGTGTGGATGTTCCATCCACAACTGCCAAACACGTGGTGATGCATTCAGTGTGCGTAGGTCGTCTGTCAACCACTTCGTTTAGGGAAGGTGCCATGATTTCAACAGACACTTCAACAATAATGTTCAGTGTGTAGTTCAGCTTTTTTTATTCAGGTGGGTTTTTTTCTTTCTTCATGAGATTTCTTTTATTTTTATAAAACAGCCAAACCTGTCTGTCCTTCACTAAATCATTTTCACACTTTGAAGCAGCCAAAAGTAAAAAAAGAAGATTTTATCTGATTTTAATATTCTGTTATTTAACTGTTAAAGCAGCTGACAGAGCACAACGTTTTGTAGCAGCTGGTCCACACAAACCTGAGGAAAACAGGCAGACAGCTGGAATCTGAAGGTTTTACTTTTTCACAGTCGTCAGGAACGAGCCACAGCAGGATGTTAAACTGTAGTGAAAGAAGAAATCATTACAAACATCAGCTTTATATTTAGGCGTTAACATGAGCTCTTCTGCAGAACTGATAATAGTTTCAGCTCTGATTATTTTAGTTCTTCTCACCACCACTATTCAGTGCATGACATCATCGTTTCCTCTTCATTCAATTGAAACATAGAACCAAACAAAACAAACCAGCTGCACTCATCTCCAAGACTCTCTGCTTTAACATTAGTTGTGATAAAAGTCAAGTTTATATTTTAGATTTGGAGCTGTTGGTGTGACAGAAGGCAGGAGTTAATCCCACGTCTCACCTGAACCAACCTCCCAACCCTGAGCCCTGGTTTAGTTTAGCTCTGAGACCCGGGTCTCTGGACTCTGTGAGCCTCATGTTTATTTCCTTTTCTTAGCTTCAGTTTTTGTGAAGTAAGGAGTCTCTCTGTCAAACAGCTGAGTTCTTTTTAGACTGGATTCTTTTCTTCTTCCTGCCTTTGCATCGAGCTGTAGACCAGTGGTCCTCAGTCCTGGTCCTCCAGGGTCAGTCCTGGTTCCCCTGCTTCAGCTCACCTGGTTTCAATGAGTGATCAGCAGGTTTCTGTAGAACGTAAAGGACCAGGATGGAGTTTAAAACCATCACATGTTCAGAAAGAAAAGTGCAGCAAAGATTTGTTCTCCTAAAAACCCATTTGTGTAAGTTTGGCCTCAGCCACAGGTACAGAAACTTGTCTCTGTTGCTTTTGTTTCATTTTTATCCTAAATGTGCCGTTAAACATTTTGTTAAACATTTTGTTAAACATGTTGTTAAACATCTTGTAGCAGAAAAACTGCATCGGTAAAGAATCAACAGTTAATGATGGGGGGGGGGGGTTGACTTCAACAGTTTTCAATGTAAAATAATTTGCTGACTGATCCTGTAAAACCCCACCATCGCCACTTCTGCACCCCCCCCCCCCCCCCCTTCTGTTCAGTCCACCGTGGGGGGGTGGGGGTTGTGATTTACTACTGAGCTGTCTGTAGCCTCTTTATTTAAGTTTCCCTCTTTTTATTGCTTTAATTTAAAGACGTTTGTTGAAAGTGACATTGCACTGACATGAAAACATGTAAATAGAAAATGTTTTGTAAATAAGCCAATTAAAGCTGTGTACTTGAATATGAGCTGTACAAAATCCTGTACTTGTAGTTGTATGGAGTGATGTTGATCTGTAACAAAATAACCAACCAACAAATTAAACCCTGAAAATGAAAGGCCACCTGGCTCATGGGTTTTCTTTAGACCAGGATCATTCAGACTGCTGCAGGACTCGATCTGCAGGTTCTACTTTAGGATGGATTACTGTTGAGTCTGGACCAGGAGCTGCAGGTCTGAGGGACTCTGCTGGTTCTCTGCTTCATCGTGAAAACATGAATTTTTTTTTGTTTTCCTGAAGCTCTTAGCAGCTCATCAGAAGGTCTGCAGCTTCTTCTTGAGTTCCGGGTCTCCTCATATTATCCATAGGCTGACCCCTCCCCTCAGGTCTGTTTTTCATGGGAGACCCTACAGGGTCTGATGCCCCAGACAACATAGTCCCCAACAGGGGTACATAAACCCTTCCACCACATGAAGATGGGGATTCGGAAGAGGAGACGTTTTAGTTTACAAATTTCACATTTCATGGAGGTGGGTGTGGGTTCATCTGGTTCTCTGATTAGACCGGACTGTTTTTACAAGACCACCTGGACCTGCAGGAGGGAAGATGAAGACAAAACAGGAGAATTAATGTGTTGTCAGAAAACAGTTGGAGCTTTTAAATACTGATCGTGTGGAAAGTGTTAAATCTGTGAGGTAATTATTTTATTTACCGTTATTTAACCAGACAAATCCCACTGAGATCACAGATCACTTCAAGGGAGACCTGGGCCTGAAGGGAACCTATTGTACATAATTCATAATTTTTAATGCATCTGGACCGCACTAGACCTGGTCCAGCTCCCAAACCACAACACCTAGACTCTTCAAATCTGGACTAGAAAATATTACACAAATAGCAGAATAATTAAAGCTAAGTTAGAGATAGGTGTTGTGGTTTGAGAGCTGGACCAGGTCTAGTGTGGTCCAGATGCATAAAAAATGATGAAAAACAAGCTTTGCTGAAGTTTCACAAATCAGAAAAAGTTTTCATAAATCTCAAACCTAGTTTTAAATATTCTTTTATTAATGTAGAATAATCTAGTCCAGGTTTGAAGAGTCTAGGTGTTGTGGTTTCGGAGCTGGACCAGGTCTAGTGTGGTCCAGTTGCCTGAAAAATGATGAAAAACAAACTTTGCTGAAGTTTC
>JARVJO010031233.1:0-10034 GCA_031762555.1 Cynodonichthys magdalenae | reverse complement strand
CAATCACCCTGAGCTTGACGCTCTTTTCAAAGTCAGTTGTTCCCTGAAGATGATTAATGGCATTTTGTGTTTTGCTCTAGAACCAACAGTTTCACCTGTGTTTGTGTTGCCTCTGGAACACAAGGGGGTGATAACAAATGCCCACAGCTCTTCATCTTCAGGTCATATAAGTGCCAAAGCTACGCTCAAAGCGATAAAACAAACTGCATTTTGGTCATGCATGAGGAAAGATGTAAGTAACTACACTAAACATTTAAATGAGTCCAAACAGAATGGGAAAAACTCAAATAAGACTCACCTGAAAAACATCAGCATCAAAGAGTCTTCAGATAACTAACACCAAGTTGAACACTTTAACTAAAAAACTAGTTTAGATTAAAGATCTTGCAAACTAGTTAAATAAAAAAAACAATTAAAAAGTAAAGGCACAGACCCTTTAAACCTAAAAACATCAACAAAAATCTTAACCTGAAGAACAACTTTTCTTGACCACCACATTGAGCCAGAGCTAACTACTAGCAATCGTTAAAACTCCAACCTACTAGAGGGGTGAACTACTTAGAGTTGAAGTTTGTGTTGTTTTGTTGTTATGCTCACACTGGTTAATGAACTTTAAATTTTATCTTTAAAGAATGTGGATTTTTGACCAGAGCGCAAGCGTCTCTCATCGCTGTTTCTCTGACAAGAGAAAAACAGCTGCTTCTTTCTCAAAGCATCCAGTGTCTTCTGGCTGAGCAGTGGGTTAGTTTTTTCTCAAGACGTTAGTCAAAAGATAAGAAGATGTTAGTGGGAAGCTAGGTGTGGTTTAGTCTAATAAACCCGTCTAAGCAATTTGTAAGGTTGCTTGGACCTGCTCTCTGATGAGACAGTGAAAAATACTCAAAGATTTACTAAAAGTTTAACAGAATGAATTATTTTAAGAATATAATAATATTCATTATGATTCAGACAAAATAAACATTAAAATGTAATTTAAAGCTTAACCATGAAAACATAATAACTAAATCATAAAGTTAATAAAGAGGAAAAAAAGGAAAAACATATACTCACATTACTGTGGATTAAAACATTGATTAAACAATGATTTGCATACAACAAATAAAGAAACATTGGAATAAAGTTCCTTTTGAGTTTTTCTCTTTTATAAAGTATAATAAAAAGAAAGGTTGTTATTCTTTTCATTAATTAACCTTAACATTATTCTTTGATTTATCAAATGGTAATAACTTTTAGTTAAAAGAAAAATATAAATCAAAATAAAAGAAGATTATTATTTTGTTATTAATTGATTAAGTAAAACAGAATGTCTCTTTAAAGTTAAAATCATAAAGGCATGACCTTTATGGTTGAAATTCAGTTAAGATTAAAACGAAGTTCTGTCTCTTTAAAGGGGCCAGTCCGAGGCCGGGGGTCAGAGACAGTTTTCTTAATTATTTCACTCGAGGTGACCGCTACATTAGATATACTGAAAACTGTCTTGTGATAGTTTTGGTTTCAGTTGTAAAAATGAAAAAACTTTGTTTTTGTTCATATCTTATTCTTTCCCAAACATTTTGAATTGTAGATGTTTGAAATAATGTAAGATACAGAACTAGCTTGTGTTTACTTTTCTGATCATGAATGAATTCTGATGAGGATAATTTAGTGAAATATTTATTCATATAGTGTTGACAGATATTGTGTTTCAGGTCTGAAAGGAATTACACTGTAAAGGGTTGCACTGTAAAAAAACAGTAAATTACTATTAGGAAAGACACACACACATTGTACTTTTATTTTACACTTAATGTACTGTAATTTAACAGGATATAACTGTTTATATAGACTAAAATACTATTTTTGTCGTAATTTACAGGATGTGCATATCAGTTTACAAAATATTTTGCACTCAATTCATCTGCTGGCTTTTAAGTTGCTCTATGCAGAAGTTTTTTTTTTGCAAACACATATTGTGTCCTTGTTAGGGACATAGTATGAGATGTTTTTTTAACCCCTCACTATCATCATGTTTGCTATTTCATTTTTCTAATCCAAGGAAAGAATAGGGCACCTGGGGTACTTGTTCTTTCATGTTTGTGTTTCTTTGTCTCCCTCTTAAATGGGTTGTTCCGAACTGTAATTTCCCTTTAGAATCAATAAAGTACTTTGAATTTGAATTAAATTTCAATGTTTAGATCTTAGTGTGACTGGTTGTTTCTTGCTCTACCAAACTCCATGGTAACAGATGATCTTTGGTTCTGACCCGTCTATACTCACTGTGTTGCAGGAGACTGGCAGTAACCAGGTGGTCTTCATGCAGCTGGACCTGGGGAGCCTTAAATCTGTTCGTAGTTTTGCAGAGACCTTCCTGAAGTCTGAACCCAGACTGGACATCCTGATCAACAATGCAGGTTAGACTCTTTATTTTATCTTTATTGTGTGAATGTTATTAGGAATTCACACGGTTATTTTCATGTTTCTCTTTTTTTCTGAATGTTTTTTTGGATGCCATCTCTTTCCACAGTTTTAGGCAATCTTTTTAGGCAATTTTTGATGTATTTCTGAACTTGTTTTTATTTAATTCACATTTTAGCTGTTTAACGCACATTTTGTCTGTTTTAGTTATTTTACAGCAAATTGCCAATTTTTTGTACTTTGTACTTGTACAAACCATTCCTTTTTTTCTGTTGATTTGAAATATTTTAACTCTCTTTCCATTGTTGTGTTTGTACTTTTAAGAGGTTTCTGCAGCTTTTAGCTTCCTTTTGCTAATTTTAGCTTCATTTAGCCATATTTGGCATGTTTCTGTTGGATCTCAACTAGTTTTACAGATTTTGTGCTGCTTTAAGTTCTTTCACTTTCAACTGAAACCAGATATAAAGATAATGAGCTAAGAACTGGAGATGTTGTAGCTGAAAGTGATCCCCACCACATGCTTAAAGCTAATTAGCATGTCAAAGTGGCTAACAAAGCTTCAGTCAGCACTTTTTCTTTGAGCTCTAACTCTGTAACTATGTAACTTATGAATGTCAAACTTCACAGCTAGACAGGATGTGGTTGAACAATGATCCTTAGTAATTTTAGGGTCATGGAGGTCAAAGGTCACACATTACATTAGAAAGGTCTAATTAAATATCCATTTAACATATGAATGTCAAAAAGTTAATGCTAAAAGGAAATAGAAATCAGCTATTTGAAGACATGCAAACTATAAATCTGGGAACATATTAGCTGAGAACAAGCTATACTACATTCTGAATGCTACTCAAAAATCCAAAATGGCAACCAAAGCTAATTTCAAAGGGCCAGCCAATTTATGATATAATAAGCTGAAATTTGGTATATTGGTAGCTGAGAGATAGCTCCATCACAATGTAGCTGAAAAATATATCCAAGATGGCTGCACAGGTTAATTTCAGATGTCTTTAACTCAGCCAATTTTAGATATATTGAGCTAAAAATACCTTTTATTGCCAAAAGTATTTGCTCACCCAATTGAATTTAAGACAACTTAGCCAATCCCAAGCCACTCCTCATGTTACAAATAACATAAGAATTGTTGTTGTTGTTGTTTATTGCCCACTGAAATCCATAGGGTAGCTGCTGCCAGTGAAACTGTAAACAAGATAAAATTACATTTAGTCTTTTGTAATATGCATACAAACACAAATTTATAAAAAATACATTTTATCATCATAACTTGTTTTAACAAATCACAACTAAAGCTGTGCTGAATCTAAATTAGCAAATAATACAATGTAAACCACATTTAATTGACTCTTAAAAACACTAGAATTGATAACATATCACTAATAATCTATATTTTGCAAGAAACATGCGTTAGCATCGTGCTAATTAGCTGCTAATATGCTATCTAAAAACAAAAGGCAACCGCTAGCATAATGCTAATGTCTTCAGAGTAACACTCATGTAGGAAAAACATTTTGTCAGTAGTTTACGACAGAAAATAAACTACACAGTTACAAAAATTCTCTAATATTGCTAAAATGAAACAACTCACCACGTTGGGCACTGAACAGATGTAGGCTGTGTCTCAATTCAGGGGCTGGCTCCTCATGAGTGCACATTTATCGGCTGCATACGTCACTGCCCCGCACCGAGTACTGTCCCAATTCGAAGGCTCCTCATCATGCGGCCGAGGAATGCGGCTTCCAAACTCTCGAAATCCGAGGATGCATCTGTGTATCCTCACCAGCCGAGGCTATCCCAGCATTCATTGCGCGGGCAGCAAAATAAACAGAGAAACGAAGACGGTGGAGTTTTTATTGTTTTAACGAGTCGGCGTAGTTTGGAAATTCACCACGGACCGAACAATTTGTTTTTTAAAAGTAAGTTTAGCAACTGAGTTGTTGAAATTTATGCTGCAATAAGATGTTAAATAAAAAAATGCAACTGCAGTGCTGATACTGGAGCTAAACCCGATTTATTGTTTTTTTTTTCATTTATTTACGTGTAATGTTTTAACTGTGAAGTTATTCTTCCAGTAAATGCATTTTGAGTCTGATATGAAACTGATCACTATGGTAACGGGGTAGTGCGTGGTCACGCAAACTCACGTACAGCCGACTACTGGTACTAGAGATATTTTTACTTTTTTAGCTATTTCACTTTTTTAGCCACTTTTTTGTCATTGAAAAGGAATGGGGCCATTTTCAAAAGCCTTGAAATCCTTCAAATTGTTTCTAAATCTTCACGAAACATTACACAAATTGTTTTGGTTATGCTCTATTTTACTCCCTTGTGCAAATTTCAGCTATTTTTTTTGCTAATTTTAGCTTTTTTCTGCTATTTCAGCTAAAATTCTGCATCTTTTTTGCTATTCTTCTGCTTTTTTCTACTTTTTAATGCTTTTTTCTGCTGCTTTATGCTTCTTACAGATGCTTTCTGCTATATTCAACTATTTTCTGCAATTTTTGCAAATACTTTAGCTGTTATTAGCTAAAGTTAGCATTTTAGGCTAAATACATATTTTTTGTAGCTATTGCAACTTATTTCTGCTATTTTCAATAAACACGTGCTTCCTTAAAAGTAAAACACTTCGAGGTACCTTTTAGCTGTTATAGTAAAAACTTCGGCGGTTTTAGCTATTTTACCGCAAATTTTCACTTTTTAGTAGTTTAATGCAATTTTTTCTGCAATTTTTGCTCATTTACACTAGTGTCTGCTTCCTTTACCTTATTTGTATGCTAATTTCAGCCTTTTTTCTGCAATTTCAGCTAAAATTCTACTTCTTTCTGCTATTCTTCTGCTTTTTTCTACTTTTTTCTGCTACTTTGTGCTTTTTATGCTACTTACCGATGCTTTCTGCTATATTCAACTATTTGCTGCAATTTTAGCTAAATGTTCAGCTGTTATTAGCTAAAGTTAACATTTTAGGCTAAATACATATTTTTTGTAGCTATTACAACTTCTTTCTGCTATGTTTAGCAAACTTGTGCTCCATATGCTTCCTTATAATAATAAAAACACTTTCAGCTACTTTTTAGCTGTTTTACTTGAAACTTCGGCTGTTTTAGCCATTTTACCACAAATTATCACAATTTAGTAGTTTTATGCATTTTTTTCTGGTAATTTTGATATTTTACAACCCTTTCACCATCTGGTTGTTTTTTTACACTAGTGTCTGCTTCCTTTCGCTAATGTATATGCTATTTTTAGCTTTTTTCTGCTATTTCAGCTAAAATTCTGCATCTTTCTGCTATTCTTCTGATTTTATCTGCTTTTTTCTGCTTCTTTGTGCTTTTTATACTTCTTAAAGATGCTTTCTGCTATTTTCAACTATTTGCTGCAATTATAGCAAAGTTTCAGCTGTTATTAGCTATAGTTAGCATTTTAGGCTAAATATATATTTTTTGTAGCTAATACAACTTATTTCTGCTTTTTTCAGCAAAGTTGTGCTCCTTTTGCTTCCTTTTAGTAAATAAAACACTTTCAGCCAAATTTTAGCTGTTTTACTAAAAACTTCAGCTGTTTTAGCCATTTTACCACAACTTATCACATTTTAGTAGTTTTTTTGCAGTTTTTTCTGCTAATTTTGATATTTTACAAAACTTTCACCATCTGGTTGGTAATTTACACTATTGTCTGCTACCTTTAGCTTATTTATATGCTAATTTTTGTCTTTTTCTGCTATTTCAGCTAAAATTCTACTTTTTTCTGCTATTCTTCTGCTTTTTTCTACTTTTGTATGCTTTTTTCTGCTACTTTCTGCTTCTTATGCTTCTCACAGATGCCTTCTGCAATATTCAAATATTTGCTGCAATTTAAACTAAATTTCAGCTGGTATTAGCTAATGTTAAGTTTTTAAGCTAATTACACACTTTTTTGTAGTTATTGCATCTTTTTTCTGATATGTTCAGCAAAGTTGTGCTCCTTATGCTTCCTTATGATAGTTACAACCCTTCCAGCTACTTTTTATCTGTTACACTAAAAACTTCGGCTGTTTTAGACATTTTACCACAAATGATCACTTTGTAGTATTTTTCTGAAGTTTTTTCCTGCTAATTTTGATTTTTTACAACACTTTTACCATCTGGTTGTCAATTTAAACTAGTGTCTGCTACATTTAGCTTATTTCAGCAGATTTCAGCTAAAGTTTTCAGCAACAGGCATTCACACACGCATTTTCGCAGGGAATGCAATTTTTCTAGTTGAACTTGTTTTGGTGATTTTACATACAAGCTAAACAATTAATAGGTTATTTTCACAACCTCTGAGCAGACATAGATATGAGTTTGATTTTATCAATATCTATCTATCTGAGTTTGATTTTATCGATATCTATCTATCTATCTATCTATCTATCTATCTATCTATCTATCTATCTATCTATCTATCTATCTATCTATCTATCTACACAGAAAGTGTTTCATTCAAATATAATCACTCAGTATTGCAGAAAGCATTAAAACATTGAAATATTATTTTGAAAATTATTATTAAACAATTATTAACTTCAGAAAAGTGTTGGATATATATTTGCAATAGGTTTTTCAAAATGTGCATTAAAAATATACACTTTTACAAATACATACAAAGTATATTTAAAAAAAGAATATATAAAGTATAGTTTAAATAATGTGTTTGTGATTAAATGTAAAGTGTAGTTTACAAAATATATTTTTATAAAGTGTACTTAAAATATATTTTAAAACAACATATCTGAAGTATGTTTTTTGAAATATACTTTTTTTACATTTTGAATATAATTCTAATAAGTACCTTCTATTGATAAAATATTAAAAATATATTTATGTAAAATTCAGTCTATTTAAAATATACTTAAGTATATATTTTTTCATCTGGGTGTTTTTAATGTATTTTCACAAATCAAGAAAAAAAAAATTAAGGTTGCTCCTATATCTCCTTCCAGGTGTCCTCATGCATGGTCGAACAGAAGATGGATTTGGACTCATGTTTGGTGTCAACCATCTCGGTCACTTCCTGTTAACTAACCTGTTGTTGGGTCGACTGAAGGAGCGTGGACCCAGCAGGATTGTAAATGTGTCCTCTTTGGCACACAATTTTGGAAAAATTGACTTTGACTGCCTGAACTCCCATAAAACTCTGAGGTTAGGGACATCTAACATGGAGGGCTTCAAAATCTACTCTGATAGTAAGCTGTGCAATGTTCTGTTCACCCTTGAGCTGGCCAAGAGGCTGCAGGGAACCAATGTTACCTGCTACTCCCTCCACCCAGGTGAGTATTTATCAGGATGAAAAAATGTTGTATACACAGTCTTCTTATTATCCTGCTTCAGCAAAATAGCTTTAGCCTTGTGGAAGTGTTGTTGTTGGGACAGTGGGGGGGAGGTGTTCAGTCTCCTGCTCCTTGCTATGCCAAAATATTTTTGTGCAAGAAACTGGTCACCCCTTGCCCTTATCTTTCGTAGAGTTATATAAAAAAAGTTGCTACATATAGTACGTCATATGTACGTGCAACCTTTCTTAAAGCTGATCTGTTAACAGTGTTCACAGAGGATTGTGTCTGTCAGATGAACAAAGTAGCAGACACAATCCGTTTAGCTTGTTTGAATAAGCAAAATATATGCTGATTATCAGAGCATGAAAAATACTTGGAGGAGGAAATGCAGATATTATAATTTAGCCTAATGGGAAGAGGCAGATGTAAATTGACAATGGAGAGAGAGAATAGTCTGAGAATGTGTCAACAAATAAAAATAATATCATCTAGATAAAGTCATTTTTGAGTTGCTTGATGATCTAAGGACTGATTTGGATAGAAGCCATATCTCTTATGAAAAACCTCTTTGCAACACTGTGTTGAATATTTTGTGGCTGATTAGCTGAATATTAGATATGTCTTATATTTTATATTTTGTGATGATTAATGTAATTTACTTTAAACAGGAGGAGAATCAATAAGTCTCTTTTTAACGTGTGCCTCATTCCAGTAGAATAAACACAGCCCATGCCTAGAATAAAAGCTTATTACCAACTCCTAGAGTTGGCTGCTTATCCAGTGAGCCCCCAGTCTCCTCATCTCTCCTTACTGAAGCTTATTAAAAATTCAGACAGAAAGGGGTACTAACCTAGAAACCTATTGACCTCAGCTTGGGTGTTTTACACACGCTAAACCAGCAGAGCAAGATTAAAAAAAGAACCTTCCCCCGACATACCTTGCGCTGAGGCTGCACTGCTTAGAGGCGCGTCCCCTGGTGGTGGATTTGGGATCCCTGTTCCTGGTGTACAGAGGTTTGCCTGAATAAGCTGAATGGTGAATAGGATACCGCGAACCAAAAGCAGCCGGGCAGGTGGGGCTCGATAGCCTTGACAGGCAACCCACCTAGGAGAAAGAAAACTCTGATGTAAAACCTGGGTACCGTCAACACTTGTCAGTTGTCTACCCCTGGTGGATGGCAAGTTGACAAGCACTTTTAAAACTGAGCGGACAAGGGACCGGCCCCCAGTACCTGGTAGAAGGGGGTTCTAAAATCTCCGGGAACCCAGCCTGCGGCACATTGGGCGCAGATGTTGCAGGTGGTCCTATGACCGTGGGGTGGTTGTGGCAGAGTGGTCTGGGGAGTCGTCCTGGAACCAGAAGGTCGCCGGTTCGATCCCCCGTTCCAGTTGTCTCGGTTGTGGTGTCCTTGGGCAAGACACTTCACCCCTGATGCCTCTGATGTGTGTCCCATCAGTGTATGAATGTGACTGGCACTGATTAGTCTCCATAGTTGATTATACATGTTAGCTTTGTAGAGATCTTGCAGAGTGCCATGTGAACAGGTAAATGAGGACACAGACTGTAGTGTGAAGCGCTTTGAGTATCCTGGTCGGATAGAAAGGCGCTATATAAGTACAGTCCCTTTTCCCTTTTACCATTTACCGTGCCTCTGGGCTGTCTAATTGGGAACCAGGCTGGATGGGCCAGCAATACAGTGACTGTATTACTCTACTCCGGCCCCAGGACCTGATGACTATGTGTTGGGTCCTGGGCAAGTGGAGGGTTTAGTGCCCTGGGGCTCGGTGATGGTGAGGACTTCTGCTGTTGCTGTGTCTACATCTTCCAAACTGTTAATATGGAGGAGGTCATTGATATAACAGTCGGGTCTATGGACTTGGTAAACAAAATATGTGACTGGGAGGTGTCCCCAGAGTAAACTATGTCAAACCATAATCAAATGCAGAGGGGACCAAACATAGTATCCAGATGGTACCGGGAGCAGGAACTTTCTGTCAATCCAAATAAGACAGACATGTTTTTTTTTCACTCATAAGAAGTCAAGGAAGGGTTACTCCCCTCCAAATTTGGAGGGTGTAGAACTCTCCTTGTCAGAGTCAGTTAAATTCTTGGGTGTCTATCTAGACATGAAGCCTAACTGGAAAAGACATGTAAATGAAAAATGTAAGAAGGCAGCAATGTGCCTACACCAGTGCCATAGAATTGCAGGTAGTCATTGGGGTGCTACTCCAAAGGTTATCAAATGGATCTACACAGCCATAGTCCGCCCCATGCTATGCTATGCTGCTTTAGTGTGGTGGGTTAGAGTCCAAGTTGGGGTGGCAAGAGTGAT
>JARVJO010031232.1:0-10038 GCA_031762555.1 Cynodonichthys magdalenae | reverse complement strand
TTCTTGCCTGCTCTGTTCTTCACTTCCTAAGTTCTGATAACACGTTCTTTACTGACTAAAATAAAAAAAAACTATCCAGCCAGAGTGTTTACAGGGAGCCTTTCAACTTAAAGATTTTACCACCCTACTTGACAATTGGATCCCCGTACAGGCCACCAAAAATGTTGGATAAATTAATTATCAAGACACAAGGAATGACAAACAAGCAATAGTAAAAGCTATTTTACTTGCCACAAGGAATTCATATACAGACGAGGTATATTACATAAGATGTCAAGAACATGAATGGTCTCTGTAGAAAATTCAGGCTTTTAATGGGTCCCCTTTAGCTGTTATACGACCACATGCAATCTTCTATTCCCCCCAGGAGTTAACCCCAGTTAATCTATCTTGGCCCACCAACCTAATAGCGGGTCGTAAACCTAATTCTACTCTACAAGCTAAAACAACAAGCTTTAAACAGTCCCTCCAGGAAGTTGCAGTGTTTTTTTGTGATTGTTGCGGCATGAAATTGCTGATTTTGCGGCACCTTTTTCAAAAAGTTGTGGTCAAAGTTGCAAATTTTTTTCAAGCTTTATTTTTGCCATAACATGGTCTTACAAAAAGTTGCATGTAACCTTCCCAAAAAGACAGGGTTTTAACATAATATTTAAAGTGCAAATAACATTTTCAAGTACCGTATGTATTTTTTTCTGGTCAAAACCAAAATCTAAAATGTAATTACATAAAACCCAACAAAGCCAATTATATGATACAAAGGCATGCATACACCATCACTCCTGTGTCGGTTTCACTTAGCTCGACACAGCTGCTGTTGATGGTAGGGAAATGGTGTTCTTTTAGGTTGATGGCTTAAACTATTACGGTATATAATTTTCATAAACTCAGCATGCTCTATCAAGAGGAAGTTTTCCAGACGGTGGAGCGGACTTGAGTTACCGCTGCTACTCCGCACCACTCGCTGGCATATTTTACAGCGGACTGAAAGCTGAAGGGAGCTAAAGGGATTGCTCAAAATCCAGCCAAGTTGCGGTGATTGGTCCAAAATGAAGAAAATGCAGAAAAAGTTATGGTGATTGGTCAGATTTGCGGAAAAGTTGCGATGACTGGTGAAAATTGCAAGCCCGCGCAAAATTTGCGAATGATGACTGAATTTGCAGTAATAGTTGCGATCGCAACATCGCAACTTTCTGGAAGGACTGTTTAAAGTTAAACATTCACATCTGCGATTTTACATAAAACATTCCCATCCATAAGCCATGAATTCAGTTGAAGCAGATAAACACATTAACAGCATTAATATATCTTGTGATTATATGAACCATAATATTTTAAATCACAATTTACCCAACAATGAATCAAACACAATTTAACATTTCTGAATGACATGAAGACAAAAAACAATGATTTAAAATTTTTATTCAATACAAAAAAGTTTACAATTAATTTTTTTATAGTTGCAACACAAAGCTAAACATTTCATGAACAAACAAGAATTGTATATTTTTAAAACATCTACTAATCATTTTTCTTCTGAACCTAATACTTTAGAAAAATTAAACAAGATTAACATGGAAGATAAACATTTTATTAACTGTTAATGAACTCAGATAAAACATTAAAATGTCTATTTTCTAAAAGTAAATTAGAACTAGAGTAAAATAAATGGAAAAAAAATGTGTAATTTCATTTTCCAAGACAATAAAATTAAACATTTCATGAATACACAATTGTGCATTTCAAACCTTTATACCATCTTTACTTTCAAAAGTCAACTAAGTTTCACATGCAAAAAAAACTTAATAGTTGCTTCATATTTAAGAAGATAATCCAAAAATCTGCATGTTTAGGTATGTTTAAACCTAAGAAACCATTTTTCTAACTATTTTATTACAATGTTATTTTATAATACATTTAATCATAATACATTCCTACAACTGTTCATATTAGGTTAAAAGAGAATATGTAAATGAATGTCCTCCACTTTCAACAGGTAAATTATATTTAGAGGGAAATAAATGAAAAAAATATTTCCTTTTTTTAAGATATCAAAATTAAAATGTTTTTAAAGAATAATTAAAGTCATGAATATTACCTGAACAGCTTAAATTTTTTTTACAATTATTTAACCTCAACAGAACATTCAGATGAAACCTGGACCTAGATGAAGAGTTCTGTAGGGTCATTAAATACATATTTTATAACAAAATAGGAACTTTGTCACAAAACTAAAAGAAATATATCCACATATATGGATTACAGAGTAAAAAAACACTGCAGTTATTGACAAACACAATCACTAAAACCTAAAGATTTGCTGATCTGGTCAAAAACTCCTATCTGTGTCTTTAGATGTTGTCTTAATATTAACTGGTAAAACAAGTGGGTTACAATTATAAGGATAAACGAGAGTTGTGGAGGCCAAAATTTTTATTGCTTATATCTCGGCTGAATTCTTTTGTTTTTCTTGACATGACACACAAAGAAACTATTATTGAGATGGTCCTTAAAATGTGTCCAGATCTGTCTGTAATTACTTCAATGTTGTCAACTAACCTATGACAGTTTACAAAACTATGGCATCATCATCATATGGGCTTTCCCAACATGTTTAAAAGCATAACAATTTTAGTTCATTCGAAGTGCGTATAAGAACATATGGATGTTTTCCTCCTGTGTGGTCTTTCACCTGGGAGTCACTGCAAATGACTGCTTTGTTTTCTGTGTGGATACTCATGTGTCTGTTCAAACTGCTCTCTTGGGTAAATCTTCGCCCACACAGCTCACAACAATATGTCTTCTGTCCTATGTGGATTCTCATGTGTGTGTTTAAAGTGTCCTTTGTGGTGAATCTTTGATCACACAACTCACAACAAAATGGTTTCTGTCTTGTGTGGATTTTCATGTGTCTGTTCAAACTTCTCCTTTCTGTGAATCTTCGATCACACAGCTCACAAACAAATGGTTTCTGTCCTGTGTGGATTCTCATGTGTGTGTTTAAACTGCTTTTTTTGGTGAATCTTCTATCACACAACTCACATAAAAATGGTTTCTGTCCTGTGTGGATCCTCATGTGTGTGTTTAATGTGCCCTTTGTGGTAAACATTTGATTACACAGATCACAACAAAAAGGTTTCTGTCTTGTGTGGATTTTCCTGTGTCTGTTCAAACTACTCCTTTTGGTGAATCTTCTATTACACAGCTCACAAACAAATGGTTTCTGTCCTGTGTGGATCCTCATGTGCGTGTTTAATGTGTCCTTTGAGGTAAACCTTTGATGACACAGATCACAACAAAAAGGTTTCTGTCCTATGTGGATTCTCATGTGTGCTTTTAAACTGCTCTTTTGGTTTAACTTTTGCCCACACAGTTGACAACAAAATGGCTTCTGACTATTTTTTTTGTTTTTTACACCTGATTCAGGAACTCTAAGTGCTACATTTTTCAGTTGAGAGTCAGCATTGTTGACATCATTTTCATCTTTATCATACTCACCGATTTCAGTTTCTGAAGACTCAGAATCATCTTCATCGTCCTCATTGACTTCAGTTTCTAAAGAGCCAGAATCATCATCATCATCATCATCATCACTGCCGTCAGTGTCTGAACGGTCAGGATGATCTTCATGAGTACTCAGATCTGGATTTCTTCTAGTTCCTGCTCCTCCACAGGACTCTCCACCATTTGCTAATTCTATTATGCCAGCTGAGCTGCTGCTTGGTGCTTGTTTAACTTGGTGTTGATGAATTTGTAAGAACAGAGGCTTATCTTCTTTATTCTCACCCTTCAAAGTGACTGCAGTGATTGAAAAGCTGGTGGCATCAATTTCCTCCTTTACATTGAACTGCTTTGCTCCCAGACAGGTCCAGAGTTCCTCTTCTTCCTCTTTTATGTGGAGGTGTTCTTCGTCCTGCTGGTGCAGATAAGGCTTCTGTTTGTCAGGAGCTTCTTCTTTAATCAGCACCAACTCTTGAGCCCCTTCGGGAAACATAGAAACATATGAACAGTACATTAAGGAGAACTGTAGCAGGGAGTGAATCTTCTGAGCTTCAAAGCAGCCAACTCTCTAAACCAGGAAGTAGTTGCAACATTGGGTTGGGATTTAACTGTTCTTGCTCGACATTCTGCTGGACAAACCTTGTCAACACCAGAAGTGATACAATAGTAATAAGTCAACATTTAAGAGAAAATCAGCTGATTAAAGTTAAAAATTGGTCTGAAAAAAAAAATAAATAAATAAAACGACACTGAATGAGAAAAAGAAAATATCTATTGATTTTGTATCGGAAGAAGTTTCAGCTATGAGAGCACAAAAGAAAAATATATTGGCACTGATTGATGAGGTGACGATGCTTCATTTGCAGAATGCTGAGAAGGACAAGAGGATTACCTACCTTGAAAGTCAAGTAGCAGACCTTGAACACTATATGAATGAATGCTGTTATCACTGGACTTCCAAACCCAGAACATATGCAAAAGCAGTGAATGCAGGCAGCAAAGGGGAACCTGGCTATGAAACAGATACTAGCTCAACCTAGCAACAGGTGGCAGTATTTCTTAAGACAAAAGGTACTGAGCTGGATCGTAATTGTGTGGAAGCCTGCCATCCGATACCCAGAAGAAACAGGATAGATTAACCAGCTATCTCAGCTGAGATCTCTTAACAAGACACAAAAGTCTGCTCTCCTAAAACAAAACAAGATGCTCAAAAGAGCGGTTGTTTAAACAAATGAACATCTGAACACATGAACAAAGACCAACGCTGACATTGCACAGAAAGCACAGCATTTGAGAAAAATAAAGAAAATCCAGTGTTGCCAACTTCTGAGCTTAGGTGAGGGATCAAACAAAATGCAGCCCGAAGACCCCTCATGATGTATGGCAACATTGGAACTAGCTGGAATGTTGCCTGGACATTCGTCACCGGGGTCCCACTTTGGAGCCAGGCCTGGAGGGGGACACGTTGGCGAGCACCTGATGGCCGGGCTTTCGCAAATTGGAACCCTGTCAGGCACAGCCCGGAAAGGAGATGTGGGTCCCCCTTCCCATGGACTCACCACCTGTGGAAGGGGCAGTAGTGGTTGGGTGCAATGTGCAACAGGCAGTGGTCGAGGATGGGGACCCTGGCGGTCTGATCCTCGGCTACAGAGGCTGGCTCTAGGGAAGTGAAATATCACCTCTCTGGTGGGGAGGGAGCCTTAGCTGGTGTGTGAGTTTCCGACTAGATATAGTTGGACTCACCTCGACGCACCGCTCTTGAACCTGTCTCCGTGAGAGGGATTGGACACTCTTGCACTCTGGAGTTGCCCATGCTGAGAGGCGCTGAGCTGGTCATACTATTGCCCCCCATCTTGATGCCTATACATTGGGGTTCTCCACGGTGAACGAGAGGATAGCCACCCTCCATCTACGTGTGGGGGGATGGGTCCCAACTGTTGTTTGTGCCTATGCGCCTAACAGCAGTTCAGAGTATCCACCCTCTTTGGAGTCCCTAGAGTTGGAGAGTGCTCCTGATGGGAACTCCCTCGTCTTGCTGGGCAACACTCACGTGGGCAATGACAATGGGACCTGGAAGGGCGTGGTTGGGAGGAACGGCCCACTCAATCTGAACCCGAGCAGTGTTTTGTTATTGGCCTACTGTGCTCGTCATGGATTGTCCATAATGGACACCATGTTCAAGCATAAGGGTGTCCAGATGTGCATTTGGCACCAGGACACCCTAGGCCACAGTTCAATGATCAACTTTGTTGTCATTTCATCTGATCTGTGGATGCATGTCTTGGACACACGGGTGAAGAGAGGGGCGGAGCTGTCAACTGACCACTATCTGGTGGTGAGGTGGTCTGCCTGAGCTGTGGCCAAAGGGTTGTCTGTGCGTGTCGTGGCGGAAACCCCTTAAACCCACTGGTGGAGACCGGTGGTGAGGGATGCTGTCAGGCTGAAGGAGGAGTCCTATCGGGTCTTTTAGACCTGTGGGACTCCGGAAGCAGCTGATAGGTATCAGCAGTTCATGCGGATTGGTTGATGTGACTCCAGTATTGTATGGACATTGGGGGCAGTTCCCCTGGATTGGCAGACTGGTGTAGTGGTCCCCCATTTAAAAAGGGGGACCGCAGAGTGTGTTCCAACTATAGGGGGATCACACTTCTAAGCCTCCATGGTATGGTGTATTTAGAGGTCCTGGGGAGAAGGGTCCATCAGATTGGATTCAGGAAGGGCAGTGTGGTTTTCATCCTGGTCATGGAACACTGGACCAGCTCTACACCCTCAGCAGGGTCCTGGAGAGTGCATGGGAGTTCGCCCAACCAGTCAACACAGTCCATGTGTTTTGTGACTTGGAGAAGACCTTTGACCAGGTTCCTCAGGAACTCCTGTGGGGGTTCTCTGGGAATATGGGGTGCCAAGCCCTTTGATATGGGCGGTTAGGTCCCTGTATTACTGGTGTCAGAGTTTGGTCCACATTGCCGGTAGTAAGTCGAAATCGTGTCCGGTGAGAGTTGGACTCCGCCAAGGTTGTCCTTTGTCACCGATTTTGTTCATAACTTTTATGGACAGAATTTCTAGGTGCAGCCAAGGTGTTGAGGGGATTTGTTTGGCCTTAGGACCACCTCTCTGCTTTTTTCAGATGATGTGGTCCTATTGGCTTAATTAGATTGTGATCTCCAGCTGTCATTGGAGCAGTTCACAGCCAAGTGTGAAGCAGCCGGGATGAGGATCAGTGCCTCCAAATCTGAGACCATATAGTCTTGAGCCAGGAAAGGGTACGCTGCTTTCTCCATGTCGGGGAGGAGGTACTACCCCAAGTGGAAGAGTTTAAGTATCTTGGGGTCTTGTTCACAAATGAGGGAAGAATGGAGCGGTAGATCGATAGGCGGATCAGTGCTGCGTCTGCCGAGATGTGGGCGCTTTATCGATCTGTCGTGGTTAAGCGAGAGCTGAGCGAGCCAGAAGGCGAAGCTTTCTATTTACCGGTCGGTCTATGTTCTTGCCCTCATCTATGGTCAGGCGCGTCCACGAAGCGTTGTAAAACAGACCAGGGTGTCGTGATGCAGCCACAGGACATCGCAAATCGAATCAGGGTCTCACAAAGACGCCTTGACGCCTGTCTAGCTAAATGTCTGCCACCGGCTGTGCCTGCGGGGTGGTGCGGCTTTGTGGGTAATGCTAACACAGCTGCACCGCCTGCCTGGTTACTGAGCCTCAACAGCGTTTTATGGGGTTAAAATAAAACAAAAGTACTGGCCGATTCGGCTTGGTAATCCCTCTGATCATGAACTTTTTAAAATTGCAAAGAACAGGGCCTGAATTTGGCTGCAGGATTGCGAGTATCACACACATTTAGGTCAATTACCGCACATATAGTTTTTATAATGCGGGAAAATCCCGCATACCATAAATTCTTTCGATGTGTAATAATGTCAGCATTTGCATTGAACTAATTTGAGGCAGAGCGAGAGAGAGAGGAGGGGGGCTGTACCTCCCCCACCTCTGTACCTCTGAGCGAGGTAGTGACAGACTCGCGACAGACTCGTCAGATCTTACCTGTAGATCCCAAAATAACAGGAAACTTAATGCACCATTCGTGTTTTAACAAAACACCCCAAAAAATGACAACAGGAGCTGCCCCATCCCCAACTCATGCTAAAACCTTAAAACTAATCCCCCCCCGCAGCACTCTGCTCTGTCTCCGCACTGTCCCACACACACACGCACACACACAAGATGTTTTAAAATGTAGATAAGCAGAAAAACTTTCTTCTAATTACTGTGAAAATGTTTGTTTTTATATTACATAACTGATATTTTGCATCTACAAAAGTTGGTATGATTAGAACAAAGACATTTGTGTATTTTGAATAAATGTTACAAATGAATATTTTTTATTTTATAATTTGTTTAGGCGTGCAAGGTCTTTACTTTTAATACGTACAGAGGAGATAAATACAAACTTTATTGTCCCAGAGAATAGCTGAAAGTATGCAGCAGTGCATATACAATCATAATAAGAGTCAGATTATTTTGAAACTTAAAACCCTAAAAAGATGTACTTGGAAGTATTTTGAACTCTACAACATAATAAAGAGTCAAGAGTTATTCAGCAGCTCTTGCTGTAGACTTTAGTAGCTTGAATCAGTGCAGCTGAGTTTTTTTTCCAATTCCTCTTTTAAATCCATCCATCCATTATCTATACCCGTTTCTTCCTTTTAGGGTCACAGGGGTCACTGGTGCCCATATCCAGCTGTCACAGTGCGAGGGGCGGGGTACACCCTCAGTAGGTCGCAAGTCCATCACAGGGCCACAAACGAGACAGACAAACATTCACTCTCTCACTCACACCTAGGGACAAATTAGAGTTATCAATTAACTTAATAGTCATGTTTTTGGTGTGTGGGAGGAAGCCGGAGTACCTGGAGAGAACCCACGTATGCACGGAGAGAACATGCAAACTCTACCCAGAAAGGTCCCCAGGGCGGGATTTGATCCAGCGACCTTCTTGCTGAGAGGCAACAGCTCTACCAACTGAGCCACTGTGCTGCTTTTCTTTTGAATCCATTTCTCTGAAAGCACACGTGAGCGCAGTAAGTAAGTAAGTAAGTAAGTCACTCTGTTGGTGATTTCTGAACAGTCAGGGGTAACATCAACATGTTATGTGCTGTTCATTCATTTAGTGGTTCTGTGTTCTGAAAGAACCTCTCAAACAGAAAGAGACAAGAGAGAACAGCTAACATAACTATGAAGGCTGCAGGAGGAAAATGGAAGCAGCATATTTATCTGATAGGTTTTACGTTTATTAGCACAACATAAAACCAGTAGTTGGACTCATAAATAATAACCCCCCCAAAAAATGTATAACCTCCCACTCCTTTCCCATGTAAGGGGGATTTCCCCCCCCAATTTCAAAAGTGAATTTCAGGCACTGTAAGAACATCCAACATTTTGAGCTAAATCCTTCTGGAGAAAATTTTCTGAGCTTGTCATCCAGTCAGGGCTAATGTTAGCCTTAGCTGTAAAACAAAGCAGGCAGGAAAATCCTAGAACATACTATTAGAGAATGCTAAACGCCTATTTTGGATCTAGAAACAATCCACACACAGAAGACGACTTGGAATTTCAAGTCTCTCTTCATGCAGAATCTCCATCCTTCTGTTAGAAACCAGCTAGGTGTCACTGTGAACCCACGTACCACTAGCAGTCAACAGCTACGTGAGTGGACCTGTGTGACATTTCAGAAGCTGAAACACCCATCACCTGCTGAGCCACACACGGTTCTAGCAGTGAAGATGAGCTTACCCTTACAACTTGAAAGAGCATGTGCTAATTTTTACCCAAACTCAGTCAGAGCCTCACCTTCTCCACCTAGGTCCGGCAAGACTCAACAATATTTCCAGCCTGATGACAATCTCAAAAGAGTCTTGGAGGAGCTGGCATACCCAGCGCTCCACCTACCACACCTATGACAGAGATTTTCAGTGGGGTAGATGATCCCTTAACACCTCATGCAGGTATGCAGCTCACAAAAACTCTCAAAAACACATTATTTTCAGCTCGTCAGGAAAGAAAAACTCTTTCACCTCAGCGTGGACCTTCTGAAAATGATCAGGAGTCACAAAGCCCCAAAGAAGAGAGCTCTACCTTTTTTAGTCTTTCAGACAGAGATGATTAAACGTATTTTAGAAGAAATAGGACAAAAAGAGAAATCTCAAAAAGCTGATCTCTTGCCCATCATAGCTTCTACACAAGAATCAGAGTCACAGGATACTAATGCTTATAGCGACTCACCTTCTGTAGCTGCAATGACATTTTCTGATTTGGCTTCACCAAATCCAGAACCAAAGTCTGACTACTCAGAGACACAAGCCGTGTTTCCATCCAATTTAATTCGAATTTTGAGCGAATTTTTAAAATTTCACAAAAAGGAAATGAATAATAAATGCGACTCAAGACGTGTTTCCATTAAGTAGCTTGATGCAAATCACCCAGTAATTACGTCAGACGCATGTCTGTAGTAAACAGGAAGTAGGAGTCGCAGGAATACAC
>JARVJO010031231.1:0-10039 GCA_031762555.1 Cynodonichthys magdalenae | reverse complement strand
CCACTTAAGATATCAGGATGATCCAGGTATCAAAATGTAGCTTTTAAAGCCACAAATCTGAAAATGTAATTAGCTCAGTTTGACCAAATTGGACTTAATCCTCACTTTAATGTGATGGGTCACATAAATCAAAAGCCTTTATATCTATGTTTTTACCTGTGTTTGGAGTATGTCTTTCCCAGAATTAACTAGTTTTTGCTCTGACTTCTACATTTAACACTGGATCTATCGCAGGATCTCCTTCCTGCACGTGATGGAGCTGACGCTGTATAAATTCAAACCTAGTGTAAATCCAGGGTTACCTGTACCTCACTCCGGAGTTCTGTCCTGTTCATGTGCCTCTGGATTTCAGCTGCAGGTCACTCAGCCTGAAGATCACCTTCCTGTACTCACCTGTTGGATTCCACCTTCTATCTTCTGATGATGATGCTGCTTTATTTGTCATCAATCCATGTTCCCATGCAAGGATGAAATTTGTGCTCTGCATTTGACAACTACACAACTATTGGTTGTGCTTGACAAATATAACCCATATGGAAGAGGGGCTAGAAGAAAGTTATTGATAAAAGGAAACCAGATAAAGTCTGGTTTGCAGTTTGTCTCAAGCCATGTGTCATTGCACATCACACTAAACACACCATTCAGACTGTGAAACTTATTGGTGGCGGCATCTTGCTGTGTCAATGATGTTCTTTAGCAGGAACAGGGAAGCTGCTCATAGTTGACCGGAAGACTGGACAAGTATCACTCTGTCAGTGATACTGAGTCTTGTCTTTGCTTTTTTTGCAGTTGAAGTGGTTCTGACACCTTCAGGTCATGACTATTAAAAACTGGGACAGTTTGAAGATGAGTGTACAACAGTTATAATGATAGTCAACTCCTGTATGTCTGAGGCCACGGTTCTAAACCTAACATGTAAGAAATGTCCCCTCCAGGTCAGGAAACAGTCTTTGCTTTATGTTGAAGAGTTTAAGTATCTGGGCATCTGTTCATAAGTGATGGTAGGATTGAGTGGGAGATGGATCGGTGAATTGGCGCCTCATCTGAAATAAGGACATTGCTTCAATTAATTAAAATTGATACAATGAATATGGATCTTCATGAAAGATGACCAGAACTCTGTTCTCATTTTACTGTGAAATGACTTTTACTTTTAGAAAAGAAAATCTGCATTGTCTTCATCAAACATTTCATCTCTAATGAACACACCTGAACAGTGATTTCTTACATCCCTTTTTGACTCTTCAAAATAAAAGCACTACATGTGAAATTTACTACTACAAACAATACCAATTTATATTTTTCATTTTAACAATAACTAATAAACATTTTAATCTATATGAAATGCTTACAATAAATTACTTTAACTCAACATTCCACAAACATTTCACAACAAAGATAAAGAGGAGTCAAAAAGCAAAGCTCTCTATTCTATCTACAGACAAACCTTCAGGTATGACTACCTATGAATCATGACCAAAAGAACAAGATTCTAGAAACAAGTGGAGCTTTTCATTGGGGGGCAGATCAGAAATGCTGCTTCTTAATTTCAAAAGAAAGTTCTTTAAAGTGGCTCTCTGACCTGGCAAACAGTAACACAACAGGAAGAGCTGGAGTGTGTCTGGGGTTTACCTTCTGGTTCTGTTGACCCTTTGACCTCACCATGAATAAGTCTAAGAAGATGGATGGATGTTGGGATGGATGGATGAATGGATGGGAGATTGTTTATTTTTTTTTTCAAAATGATGAGCAAATCTTTTTTTATATAAAATCCTATTAATTTAATCTGTTATTGGGATAAAACAATACAGTATATTTTATTTTAAACAATTTTATAAGATAAATATAAAAAAAAAACAGGCAGTGTGTGTAAAAGCCCTTCCTAATTAAATGATTCCCAGTCTTGCACCATGGCTTCAAAGTGATGAGAACACTAAAATTGCATCAAGCAATTCTGGAGAATGGAACCCATATGGCTAATGGAATTGGGTTATGACATTGTTTTGGAAAGCTGTGCAACATGGCATTCTTCAAATGCAAACAGGAACACAGACCTCCACATACCATTACTGCAGGATAATAGAACACACTCGATCAGGCCCAGGAGGAAAAGATGCCAAGAAAAAACAAGGACGCCTCTGTGAATGATGATTACGGTCACCTTCGTCATAAATCACCATCCATGAGAAGATAACTTGGATAAGGATGACAGCACAGTAGGCTGACAAATGTCTGCACCATCCCCAGAGTTCACTCTTCTACTCAACCTCCTCCTGCCTTTCTGCCCCCTGCTGCCTTTGCAGTTTCTTGCTAAACTAGCAATTAATCCAGGCTGCAGTGACCTAAACATTTTATTGTAAGTTGCAAAAATCAGATTGATCATGAAAGTTAAGTAACAAAGCAGGATCAGACTAAAGTTATCAGAGACCTAACATACAGTGGATGGAGTTTGGTCTAAATATGAGTGCATTCGATCAGCATGTTGGAAACAAAAAAAGGAATGAGAGTAAGATGCAAGGTTGGCCTGAGATTTTAAGAGACTCTTAGAAGAAATTCATTTTGGGACAGGTTTCAGTTAATCCCATTGGTGGCATGCAACAACACTAACATTGTTTATTTTATCCATGACTTAATGTTTGTATATTTAAGGATTACTTCAATACAATGAGTTGACAATGAATTCCTTAAACTGACTGAATGCAGATTTTTTTCCTTTGACATCATCAGTGACTTCACATTATCTTACAACTAAATACTTGGAAAGAACAGCTCATGTTAAAATTTTGTTGTTTTTATTTTTACTTTCCATAATCCCTTTGTAGCTTTGACAAACAGTCCAAAATACCTGAACACAAGTTAAAAATGATTGGACCGTATGCTTTTGATATCCTCTGTGTCTGTATAATCTGTAAGGAATCTGCTCACACAGAGGAGAAAATCTTTATTGTAAAAATTAATGTAAAATATACACTGCCTGGCCAAAAAAAGTTGCCACCTCAAAAAAGGTCACACACACTAATATTTGGTTGGACTGCCTTTAGCTTTGACACTCATTCACTGTGGCATTGTTTGGATAAGCTTCTGCAATGTCACAAGATTCATTTCCATCCAGTGTTGCATTCATTTTTCACCAAGATCTTGCATTGATGATGGTGGAGTCTGACCACTGTGCAAAGTCTTCTCCAGCACATCCCAAAGACTCTCAATGTACTAAATGCTCCCTGAGCTACTCTTGGAAAATTCAAACCCAATGAATTCTGGAATTTCATTGTCATCTTGGAATATGTCCGTGCCATCAGGGAAGAAAAAACCCATTGATGGAATAACCTGGTCATTCAGTATAATCAGGTAATCAGCTGACCTCATTCTTTGAGCACAGACTGTTGATGAACCTAGACCTGACAAACTGCAGCAACACCACATCATAGTCCTTAGTTAAATCTGGGGGAAAATGTTTTTTTTGGCCAGGTAGTGTTTTTTATTGTTATTTTTACAAATTTATGAAACAAGGGCTGCAAAAACCTCTTCAGAGTCAAGAAAAATGTACTCAGCACTTTCTCACAGTTATGAAAATCATGATAACACATAAGTAATTAAGAACAAACTGTGATCTTTACTGATGACCAGCTGATGGATGCATGTTAACTTCTACATCCAAACAAAACCAGGAGGAAAACAGGTCATTTTACAAGAACTCAACCCATTGCTGTTTTACAGAAATGTCTCTAAGTGTCTTACAAGGTAACCATTGTGAAAAATGACAAGTTATTTCTCTGATTTACTGATCCAAGCTGCAAGTCCTCTGGTGAGCCAAGTCTGAATAAAAAAGCAGAGAGTTGAGTGGAGGCTAAGTTCAATGTTAGTAACCACAGAAATGTATTGATTATATTCTGAGCAGCAGATATTAACACCACAATAATGATAAATCTTTGCTCTGTTTACAAAAATCAAACAGTACATTTTCTTTCATATGATTTTAACTAACATAAATTAAATTGTGAGTAAATGTGTCTTTTGTGGGTAGTTACCCTTGGGGGTCCTGGCCCTGGGGGCTCTAAATAGTCACTAGTTCTGCATATGCTTTAGTGAAATGTGATCCGTGACTCAAGCAGGACAGAAAGTCCAGAGAGGTGGACTGCAACAAGTTCTGTAAAATCTGACTAACTGTCCTACTCACTTCAGGGTTTACAGCTTCACCTGTTTCATCCCCTTCCAGGTTGACCTAGTTTAGATATCTGCCAGGCAAAGGGACATTGTATTTATTACCCTACAGAAGGTCACTGGAGAGGGTTTTAGAACTTTTCTTCAACGTCTGCATGTCAAAAGTCAGTAAGATATGTGGGGCAGAATAGGCTGAGGGGGTTTGTGTCAATACGACCTCTGATAGTTCAAATTAGACAATCTCCTGGTAACAACTGATAAGTTTTATAAAAAAAATATCATGAATAGTGTCACTCTAAAGTGATACAGAAACAGCATTTAAGCTGGGTAAAAGCATCAGCATCAACAGAAATCACTGATCTTTCTGCTTTAATATTTCAAGATAATTTTTTGAAGCTGTTTTATAAGAAACATAATGAAAATAATTAGTTGAAAAGTTGTTTGATTGCAGCAAACTAGTTATTTTATTGTTTGAGTTACTTGACAAATCACTCAACTGTTAAGCCAACACCATAGTGTAGCTGTAGCTCAGATGGAAGAGCAGTCAGCTAGTAATAGAAATGGTTGGTGGTTCAAGTCCAGCTACACCTATTTCATGGCAAAGAGTCCTTGGACAAAACACTAAGCCCCATTCAGATTCTGTGAATACACATGCCTCACCTGTTCATGAGTAGTGAGCTGATGGCAGAATCCCACACCCTGCTGATGTTTTCATAAATTTAGCTTACAACAAAGTTCCACCCATACAGACCTGCTAAGCTTTTCTTATTTAAACACATAAGACTTTTGACAGCTATACAAGCAAAGCAGAGCAAATCAGTACACATACAACTTGCACTATAAACTGAAAACAGTCCTTAAACGCTCATCCAGGTTAGGGTTAGTGTTTTGAGTGTTTTGCCTAGCCGCTATTGGATCTGTTTAGTCATGCAACTAATCACAGAGTTCTAAATAAAAACCTGTATTATAAAGTACCTGTAGCAGTAAAGGTTTTTAGAACATTGTTTATATGGACTGCTATAAAATATTTGAGGTTGGAGCTGTTTTAAGACAACAGTTCTTGATGTTGGTCTTTGCTGCATTTGAGACTAAGGCTATGTTAAACTGCAGGTTGAAATTCTCAATTTTCAATCTTTTTTTTTTTTACGTGTTCATTCACATTATATTTTAAAGGGGGGGTATTATGTATTTTCCAGGCATATAGTCAATCAAGTAACTATTTTACCTTCAGTTTTTATGAAAAGCTGTATATATCAAAAATAAATTAGATTTTTGCATCATAGTCTTTCTAAACTCTGACCTCTGTCTCTTTAAGAACCTCCTACCATTTCAGACACTTCCACTTCAACACGTCTTCACAACAATGCTTCAGGGGGAGGGGTGCTCTGTGGGGCGGGAGCTCAGCTGCAGACTGAGCTTCAGGGAGGAGCTTTGTGTAAATAGGTGGAGCTTTGTACCAGGAAGAGTACAGGCAGCTCCATAGATATATATAGAATTACTAGATTTCTCAAGGCGGAGTCTCTGGCATTGTTCACTGGTGGCCATCTTGCTTCTGGAGCGTGTTTTTGTATCGGACTGTATCGAGGTGAGTGATTTCCACTAACAGAAATATGCGTAATTCACTGAAATCTTGATGGATTTACAAACGGGTTAGTTTATTATAAACGTTATTAACTTGGCTATGATTTGGAGTAATCAGACAGCAATTTTTATTTTTTTTAAGTAAGTATGCCATATTATAACAACATGTCTCACATTTACAACAAAACAATCCGTCTGGAAATCCAATGAAAATTGAGCAAGTTATGGTTCTTTCAATAGTAAATGCACCACACACGTTATAAGTGGGAGTGCTCCCTGTACCAAGATGGCCACCATGTGACGACGTCGGTCTCCATTGGCCAACAGCGGGGATGATTTATCTAGTCATTCTATATATATATCTATGGGCAGCTCCACATGGCTACTACAGGAGATTCAAGGATTTCTCAAACATGCATGAATGTGTTAAAGCAACCCTCTGGGTATGTTTCTAACTCGGGAATGACATTTTGACATGACATAAAGTTTAAAAACAAAAGTCCATTTTGCATACCCCCACCCCCACCCTATTATTACATATGGGGGGGAAATGGATATGGGTTCACATTAGCCTGCAGTGTGAACCTAGCCTTAGATGTCCTCATAGTAAGTTCATATGCAAATGTGTTTTTTAAGGGGCTGTGACGCTTAAAAATAAAACTTCATTAATAAGTACCGACAGATGCCATGGCACAGAGCATCAATCAGCTGCTGCCGATGTGGGGGTCATAATTAAAAATAAAACAGTAATGTAGTATGGATTCCCACAGTATAATTTACATTTCATTCAAAGGTGGTATTAATCAGGTTTGTCCTCTTCGTGATAGTTTGATATTTTTTCTTTGTTTTGAAAATCTAAAAATGTTGATAAATGGAAAACGTTTATTTTACTTCTTTTACTAAATTAAAATATAAACTAGATTTTATACAGTCAACAGATACTTTATTAGGTCCACTTGTTCAATTGCTTGTTCATAGTGATGTGAAGAGATCAAACCGAGCATCAGAATAAGGAAAGAGGATTTCTGAGACTGTATGTGGTGTCAGACAGGCTGCTCTGGGTATTTCATAAACTGCTGATCTACTGCGATTTTTACACACAACCATCTCTAGGGTTTAAACAGAACAATAAAAAAAAAATAAAAAAAACAGAAAAACATACAGTGATTGGCAGCTGTTTGGACAACAAGTCAGAGGTCAGAGGAGAATAGACAGAGTGGTTTGAAATGACAGGAAGATAAAAACAGCTCAAACACTCGATACAAACAAGTGTTTGCAGAAAACCATCTCACAACATAAAGCAGGTGAGCTACAGAAGCAGAAGACCACTCTGGTTGCTGCTGTCTGTTAGGAATGCTACAGTTCACACAGGTTCATCCAAACAGGACAATAATAATCAGGAAAATATTCCCTTTTCTGATGAGTCAAAATTCACTGAATGTCTCAACAGCCACCACCGTCAGGATGTGGAGAGTCACATTATGGAGCTGCTAAACCTGCAGCTGTGTGATGCTACCAGGTCAATATCATATACGGATCAAAATCTTTGAAGAATGGTTTCAACACCTTGTTGAACCTGTAACATTAAGGGGTCCGACCCAGTCCTGTAAGGTGCACCTAATGTGGCCATTAAGGATATATAGGGTAGTATTTCTATAAAATGTAACAAAACAACAAATGTTAAACTTTATCTTTAATTTAATCAAATTTTACAATTAGTTAGAAACAGCAGAAATGTCATTTTAGACTGGAGAGGATGCGGAGTCCTGCTGGTACTAACACAGGAAGACGATGACAGCAGAAACTTTTAGAAGTAAAAAAGAGACATCAGAAATCTAAAATGCAAAACTTCAACTCAAAACTGCAGCAAATCAGTTGAAAGATAATAAAAAGGTCAAATAAGGCTCTCAGGATAAAGAGGGACAGAGCTCAGGTCTTTACCTGTTCACCATCTTCTCGGGACGCAGCAGCTGCTCCTCTGGCTCAGACACACCAGCTGGAATTGAATTATTAGCCCCCCGTCCAGCTCTGAGCCTGCAGGTCCGTGGTTTATGTTTCAAGAGGTTCCGTTTTGTCCAGAGTCTCCTGCTCTCCAGGCTCACGTAGCTCCCTGTGCTGGAAGAAGCGAAGAGAGATGCAGACGGAGCAGAGCCCGTTCCTCCTCTGAGCCCACGGCATCTGCGTGAAGCTGGGCTGCTGAGGAGGCTGAGCAGGAGGAGGAGGAAGAGGGAGGAGAGGAGGAAGAGGAGGGAAGCTCAGTGTGAGGGAGAAGCAGGTTGAACAGTGGGAAAAACAACTAGAATTTTAGTCAGCAGGAACTTTGCTGTTTGTCAGATTTAATTGAGAATTTTAGAAAAAAATAATCATAATTAATTTATCGACCCAACCCAAATCATCATGGCCGACACAGTCAACTCACCTGGATAAACACAACCATCTGTATCATTATCTGTAAAACTGACAGAATTAAAGTTTTGTGTGACAGCAACTGAGAGTCATTCAAAAAATAATAATAATAATAATAAATAATAATACAAATCAGAAAATAACTGCAAAGTTATTGTTTGTTTGTTTGTTTTATTTTTGTAACATCATCTGATTATGTTCTGTGTTGTTCTGAATGTAGCCATTTTTATTTACATCTCCTAGTTTTGTTGTCAATTGTTTGTTTATTAAAGGAAAATATTTTTTTGTGTGACAACTCAGTTCATTCAGTCATCCTTCAGAAAACATTATATTATGTGATATAGCTGTGTTAAATGTTGCACCCAAAGTAATTATTGGGGACCATGGGCACCAAGTGTAAAAATCTAAAAAAATTACAAATTGTCCTTATTTAGCTCACTCTCTGAGTGTAAAGTATTACACTGCAAAAACTGTTCAGCTAACCAAGTTTAAAAATCTTATATCCAGCCAACAAAATATTGTTTTATCTTGTTTTGAGACTGATTTACTGACCAAGATCAGAATGTGTAATAGCAATAATCTTGTTAGTAGGACACATAAGATGACTTATCTTGTTAGCCTGGAAATTTGACTCAAATTAAGTGAAAAGAAAATTACTGAAAATAATATATTTTTGAAGTAATAAAACATTGAGTCAAATTAAGTGATTTCAAGAATCTTACAAAGTGAAATTGTCTTACTTGGCAGATGTTTTTTTCAGAGTAGGCACCTACCAATTGGGACAGCCTACGGTGCAGGACAGGGACGGAAGTGGCCGACAAATGTTCCTCACGTCGGCTGCAATCCCTAAATTGAGAAACAGCCACTGAGTCGTGTAACAAGCATTCTGAAGTTTGAAGCAGTTTGAAACAAAATCAGTAGTTCGTCTGCTCGACTGAGTGTAAAAGTGTGGACAAGAAAGAGGAAGTGGCTTTTAAGGATGAGGGTGTTCTCTGCAAAAGATAGAAGGAGGACGAGAAGAGAGGGAAACAGATTTAGGATTTATTATTTACAGATTTTTTTTTACATTTTAATTTAACATTCAGCAAAAAATAGCTAAATCTAAGAGCAGTGAGTTAAATAAAAATAACATGTTGGTGGAAATTTTGGGATTTTACACTAAAAATGTGTTAGGGGCTTTTTTAAACATTTTATTTTGCTCTTGGCACCCTGTAGGAGACGATGTTCAGCTAGCACCACATCAAATTTCAACCTAATTTCTGTAAAGCTGACAGAGTTAACTTTGAAAGTTAATCATTTGTAAATGTCAGCTCTATCTGCAGGTTTCATTAAAAACTGTTGAGTGATTTGTGAGCTATTTTACTAATGATACAACCCATACACACAAACACACATACAGACAAAAACATCATCACTCTGTTATTAATGGTGGAATATAAATTATTACTGTAAACATGTTTACCTCTGAGCTCACAGAGCTCTGATTGTTTTTTACAGAATCAAGCTTTTCAAACTCCAGGAGGTCAAAAAAAGGTTCTGCGTGTTTCAGTTTTTTCATTTTTGACTACAAAAGGGGGAGAGGGGGTGGGGGTTATAAAATGTAGTCTCATGTTGTGAAACAGATGTATTAAAAAAAGAGACTTTACTGCCAAAATAATGACATGACAGGGTATCCGCGGGGTTGTAAAAAGTATTAAAAGGTAGTAAATCAAATAGGCAAAAATTAAAGCCATTAAAAGGTAATAAACGCCATCTGACGAGGTATTAAATTTGAAACAACTAGCGCACTTTTGCCATGCTGGAATCTCATGCGCTGCGCTGTGTGGAAAACAGATTTAACAAACATTTCTCTGGCCCTATCTGAGACGCAGCTTTCACTTTATACACAGCA
>JARVJO010031230.1:0-10041 GCA_031762555.1 Cynodonichthys magdalenae | reverse complement strand
AATGACAAACTGCAGGATGAAGTATGAACACACGAGGGAGACAGTGGACAACACAACACACAGAACAATCCTCACAGGCAGACTGGGGTGGTGGTTCCTCTTTTCAAAAAGGGGGACAGGAGGGTGTGCTCCAATTACAGGGGCATCACTCCCCCTAGCCTCCCTGGTAAGGTCTTTTCAGGGGTACTAAGGAAGACATTCTGATCAACGGTCGAACCTCTGATTCAGGAGGAATTCCATCTCTGTTGTTTGCAGGTCCTGTTGGCATCATTGTACCGTGATCTTCAGCTCTCAGTGGAGCTGTTCACAGCTGGGATGAGGATCAGAACCTCCAAATCTGAGTCCATGATCCTCAGTCGGAAAAGGTTGTATTGCTCTCCCCAGGTTGGGGGTAAAGATCTGTCTCAAGTGGAGGAGTTCAAATATCAGCGGAGCTGTAAGACAAAGCTGTCTGTTTACAGGTCGGTCTACATTCCTACCCTCACCTATGATCATAAACGTTAGGTAATGACCATAGAAACAAGTTTGCAGGCATAAGTGGTCAAATTGAGTTTTATCTGCAGGGTGTCCGGACTCTCTTTTAGAGATAAGGTGAGAAATTCAGTTATCCAGGAGTAGAACTTTAAAAAATTGAAATGTCTTTTCCTTTGTGGACAATAATGATTATTTCAAAAGCATCGTGATCTGATCATTGTGTTTTCTATTTCTTTATGCTTAGTGTACTGACTGCTCTGTAGTGTTTTCGCTTTTTGAAGGACTCAATGTCTGATCTTACAACATACAGTAGTTTGGTTTTGAGCACAGTTTGAACTGTTCTGAGACTAGAGGTCAGTTTTGCAAGATGAAAATACAGTTTAGAGAAATGGATAGATATTTTCAAGAAATGTGTTTTAGCAACTGAGGTAAAACTGTGAGACAGCTCAAACCAGCTGATAGTTTATTTTTGACTATGCTGACAAGCTATTTCAAAATACACTCCTCAAACTCGATTTATTTACCAAATATTCTGTAGTTGAACAGGCCATCCACATGAATGATCTCTGGGAACATTTTTTAAAAGCTGATTGTCACATCAAGATGAGAAACCATGTTTACATGTATATGCTGTGCTCGGAGCCGCTGTAGTTTTCATGCTAAGTCATTAGATGTCTCTGTGAATTTTCACTGAATTGAAACCGGCAGCAGACAGTTCAGTCTTGAGCATCCAGACTAGTGAATACATTTGGACTGAGGATTAGCTGGTCCTACACAATGAAAAGTAGCACAAACAGAACCCTGCTATCCACCATTTTATAATATTTAACCTTTATTTAAAAACACATAATGCCCACTGAGATCCCAGATGTTGGACCTGAAAGCAGTCCAGTATACCTGACCCGCATGAGGAAACCAAAGTACAGAGGAAAAACCCAAGACGAGAACATGTAAACCCCTCACAGGAAGACCCCAGGTCCAACCTGGGGACAGAACCCTCTTGCTGTGAGACAACAGCTCTAACCACAAAGCCGTTCTTACATTGATCTACTTCTGCAAGCGCAGAAAAACCACAGACATGTGTAGCCTTTCTGAAGATCTCTACACTGAAACCTGGATTTAAAAATCTTTGGCATCAGAGAAAATGGCCACTGTTTTTGTGTTTATGAATCAAAAATGGTAGTGTGTAAACAAACAAAATATGAAAACGTGTGGGGCCATCATATTAGATAATGTAACATCCTTTAATCAACAAATCTTGATTTAGAAAAAGGCTTTATAAACCTTTATAAAGATGATATAAAAAAAACTGGCGCTGTTTGGACTAGCCATTAGTTTAGCTTCTACAAAGACTTTAGCCTCTTTCTCATGACTCCATGCTTTATGACTGATACTAACTGTCATATGGTTCTATTATTAAATATTTGTCAGAGCATCACTTCAAACTTAACTGAACTATCCCTTTAAAGAGACAGTTTGGACAGTTAGAAACTAAGAGAAAACCCTATCTTTTAAGTATTCAAACTACTGTAAACCGGTCCTCAGACAGACATTCTTGTGTAGACCCTCTAATCCAGGAAGCGGTCCAGCATCTTCTGGATGTTTTGAAAGGCATCTCTGCCGAGGTAGTCCACCTGTCCAGCCTCCCACTGCCTGCGATGCTCCAGGTGCTCCGCCTCAGAGTCTGCAGTAGACTGTCAGGACAAAAAGCCAGACAAACATATCAGTCTTTAAACTGAGACCTATATAATAATAAGATATAATATTTATATATATTGTAAACATTTCCTACAGGCTGAGCATCAGTGTCTGCAGCGGCATCACCGTGGTCCACTTCCTGATCTCCTAAAGGTGGATCCATGACCTCTGTTGTCTGTGACGATGCTGACTGCTCCACTGAAGGTGTTCTGTCTGTGTGGAAACACTTCAGACACAATATTACTGTTATTCATCAAGGCACTGCAGCATCTGCTGCACACTCTTAGACAAGCAGCTAAAAGACAGAGATTTAAATTGAGTCTGAAGTACGACACGGTTCATCTTCGCCCTCACCGCCAAGAGCCTGATAACTCTGCTGAGTCATGTTTGTGAGTGTTGTCAGACTGCTCAGGCTGATCTTACACCCTCATACAAACACGACACATCATGTTGAATAAAATCGATCAAATGACAGAAGCCAAGGCACAGAACAGGTCTTCTTGTTCTGCAAGATTCCAGTCAAATCCAGTTCAGCAGAGACACTAATAAACTACAAGACTCATCCATCAGAACTTACAACAGGAACTATAACCCTCTATAGTCATGATTTACTCTAAACACAAACAGCTAATAGAGTCTTATGTTTAGCTAATTAACAGCGTTATCAACAAAATATAGTTTAATGGTGTAGCCTGAACAACCATGATGACCTTCATGCTACAATGGCTTCTTACTTAGAATAAATGTAACTTAGACTTCAGTTAGATTTTAATAAAGTAACTTTATGTTTAACTTTGTGTGATAGAAAAATAATTTATACAGTTGAAACATTTATACATCTCTGATTCTTCTCAGGCTAAGAGTCAGTGACCTCTTTTCCTGACCTAAATGTCATCTAAAACTTAACTGATTATCTTTTGTTTTGTCACAGACAAGGAGTTTTACATGATCTGCTAGCGCACATTCTTGTTGTGATAATGTGTCAGATGTCCTTGTTCCCTCATCAGCAGCTGTTATCACCATTGTATGTTTGATAAACATTTCTGTATAATAAGTGTGTCTGAGACCTCCTCAGGTCACACCACATGCTGGAAATTCCTCTGTGTGTCAATAAATTCCTGACAGCCATTCACGGACTATTTTTGCATTATTTTGGATCACTTGTTTTTTCTGCCTGGACAAATAATAATGTTTTCCATAACACTTTGCACAATAGTTAGCCTCTTACATTTACCTGTTGTAATAACATTAGCTTAACAGCTCTACCTGTTATATCAGTGGTGTCCAAAGTCGGTTCTCAAGGGCCGGTGTCCTGCATGTTTTAGGTGCTGCACTGGTTCAACATAGCTGAACCTAAGGAGTGTTTAATTAGTGGGCCTCTGCAGACCTTGATGGCAAACTGAGAAGGTAAATCATCTATTTGAATCAGCTGTATTGAAGCAGGGAAAAATCTAAAACTTGCAGGAGACCGGCACTTGAGGACCAGAGTTGGACATGCCTGTGTTATATAAATAAATATGGTTGAAGAAAAAGGATGGATAATCAAATGACAAGGTAGATCTAAGATATAAAAACACAAAAATAGCAGAATCCTGAGTTTGTAAACAAGAAAAGCTCAATAAAACCTTCAAGAAGTGTTTCTTCTGTGCATTGATGGGCCTAAAACAAAATATATTGTCTGTTAGGTGAAGAGTTTGTCTGCTGTCTAAAGTCTTTCAGGAGTCCTCTGCTGCTGAAAGGTGAGACAACTTTGCTTTGAAATGTGATTGGTTGATCTGAAGCCAGGTTTCCCAACTCACAACCGTAGACTGAGTGTTGACAGCATTCCTCTGATACCATGGTGTAACACTACCACCCTCTGCTTCAGCCAAAATGTAGACCAGGCTGCTTGTTTCCAATCCCCAAGATACTGAACACTCTCAGCTTGTCTCAAAACCTGTAAGTGTCCGTAGTTACTCTTTTTATGAAGGTATGTGTGTAAGAATAACAGCTCACCGTTGTTTCTTCAGTGTGTGAGGGAGGACTCTTAGATGGAGGAGAAAATTGTGCAAGCAGTGAATTGGAGGTATCCAAGTTTTGTCTAAAAGGCATCTCAACTTCTTGTTCATGGATCTGTAAGACAAGACCAACACAAAAAGTCTTCAACATCAGGGCCTTATGGACCAGGATTCTGAGCTGGTTCTCAACACATTTATGTTTGAGACCAAATCTGTGGTGGACAAACAAACATGTTAAAACTGTAAGGTGCATGTGTGGGTCAGTCAGTTGGTGTTCAGGAGACTGAGCTCTGAGAAGTGGACCAGAACCCAAGAGCTGAAAAACAGCCCAGGTCAGGTCTCTTTTAGATGAGACATAACAGGAACTGGGAGCTTATCCAGGATTCTACCACTTAACCACCTTTTATATGTGAGAGGATGAGGCCTCTGTCTACACTGTCCAAACTTTACACCCTTTATCTAAAGCGACAAAACAAACTCAGGTAGCATCTTGGTTACCTAGAAATAACTGACAACACATTAGATCTATGAACACACACAGATATACATGTTTGTATTTGATCCTCATTCATTTCCAGTCATCTTAATAACCCTAACCCTAACCCCACCTGACCCTAAACCTAACTAAACTCAATTCACACTTTAGTCATGAAAAAAAAACCCAACCCAACAATGAAGTTCTACTATATTACGACCAGTCTTTGGATCCTATAAGGACCATTGGTCTTGACAAGGTAGGTGTGTATACCAGAAGTGGTCCTAAAAAGGTAACAAATACAAGTCAAACACACACACATACAAACCTATCAAGAATTCTGTACAAAACTTAACCTTAACAGTTATGTTTCAGTCATGTCATGTTTGTTGAGCAACTGGCTGGTTTCTATTAGGATGAGATTAAAGGACATGAGAAGACAAGTTCTTGGTCCGTTGGGTTCTGTCAACGCTGTTCAGTGACCGAATGTAACTGTCTGCTGTCAACAAATAGACCCAACGCAGCAGGAAGTCAGATGTGTTTTTGTCTGTTTGATCTGTAGTAAAACTGTGCTGTGAGTGCTGGTGACGAGTCTGAATAACAGCGATATGAAAACAGGTATGAAACAATAGGAGGGTTCCTAATATTATACCATGCAGCACAGAAATCCATCCATCCATCCTTCCATCCATCCATCCATCCATCCATCCATCCATCCATCCATCCATCCATCCTTCTATCCATCCATCCATCCATCCATCCATCCTTCCTTCCATCCATCCATCCATCCATCCTTCTATCCATCCATCATTCCATCCATCCATCCATCCTTCCATCCATCCTTCTATCCATCCATCCATCCATCCATCCATCCTTCCTTCCTTCCATCCATCCATCCTTCTATCCATCCATCATTCCATCCATCCATCCTTCCATCTATCCATCCATCTATCCATCCATCCATCCATCCTTCTATCCATCCATCCATCCATCCTTCTATCCATCCATCCATCCATCCTTCCTTCCATCCATCCATCCATCCATCCATCCTTCTATCCATCCATCATTCCATCCATCCTTCCATCTATCCATCCATCTATCCATCCATCCATCTATCCATCATCCATCCATCCATCATCCATCCATCCATCCATCCATCCATCCTTCCATCCATCCATCCATCCATCCATCCATCCATCCATCCATCCATCCATCCATCCATCCATCCTCCTCTTTGTACAGAGTCAGGTGTTGGGGTCAGGTCTTGATTACAGATTTTGATGTCAGGACAGAGACATCAAGCTTCTCTTGAGAATATTCCAATGTTTGTACCTGTTGTTGCTGTCTGTCTGGACAGGGCTGAGTTTCTGGAGCAGGTGGTGGTGTGTGGTTTTCATTCCAGTGGAACTCCTTCCACCATAAAGAAGTAAAACTTTCCATAACGTGTGAGTTGGAGTTTTCCTTCTGTGAGCTCCAGGGCTTCACTGCTCCAGCAAAGTGGACTATCTTTGCATTGTGGCCAAACCTGCATCATATCATGAAACACATCAATTTGTGGAGCGTAGATAATAATAAGAACCACACAGGACAGCATCTAGGTAGAGTTCCCTAAAACACTCAGTGAGTCATTTGATCCATACAGTCTTAGAGTGTTCACATCCTCAAACCAAAATAGCAGTTCTGCATGATGAGGAGGCGTTGCACACATCAGAAGCAGGATATTTGGTGTTCAAACAAATGAAATGGTTATGAAGAAGCTTAGAGTAGAACCTCTGCTTGTATGTCAAAAAGACCAGTTGAGGTTGTTTGAGCATCAGGTAAAGGTACTTTCTGATGAGAGGAGACATCAGGGCTGATCAAGAACTCATTGAAGTTTTCTTCCGATCATGGAACATCTTAATGTGGCATCTCACCGCGCTGCAGCTGTTGGAGACTAGTTGTTACCGTCCAGCTGAGTTCAGAGGGATTTCAACCAAGTGATCAACAAACTGTGCAGCTGCAGTTTGAGTATCATTTTCCTCAAACCCAGCCTGTTTTTGTGTTCACAGCTTGTAAAGCTGTATTCTAGGTCGTGCACATTATTCCGTTGCCAACTTCCCAACCACAACGTACGTACCTCAACCCATTTTATTCCTACCATGTCAGCTGCCTTCATGTTTATGATTTAGTCTTCTGGAATACACTTCACAAAGATCAGGAGCATTTTGTTGCAATTATTATTAATAATGAGTTTTAAATAGAAACCTGGACATGTTCGTTGTTACATTGTGCAGGTGTCAAAGTAAAGCTATAGTGCTCTCAAGACAGGTTGGAATTCCTCATGACAAACTTCAAATGGGTTTGAGATGAGTTCAAGATGCCCTCAATGAATACTTTGAGAAAAAACATTCAAATCTTTAAATCTCAAGCAACAGAGCTGTGAGCCTCTAATACTCACACTAGTAAATAATAACCACCAAAAACACCAGACATCCTGGAGACCTCCTCATAAAACCTGTTGGCCAACTAGTCCCAGTCCAGACAGATACCACCTTTAGAAGCCCTCTGGATGATCTGGATGAGGTAGCTGAAGAGCTCTGTTGTCAAACAAACCCTGATCTTGTGGCAAAGTGTGTAACTGCTACCTTGATTAGTGTAGTTTGGTAGTTAAAGGTTCAGATGTTTTAATGTTCAGTTGAGTGTTTTAAACTAAAAAATACACACACTCACTGTTGGAAAGCAGGGAGGTAGCTGTAGATGGTGTTGGCACAGAGGTTGTAGATGAATGGCAGATGTTTACCGATGTCTCCCACTGGCCAGCTGCTGAAGAAGGAGTTCAGCAAGCCCTGGTCACCTCCTGATAGCAACAGATTACATATAAAAATGAAAAAATATATTTATAGAAAACATCACTTCTCATCAGAATGTCCTGGTTCCAAACATCTGACAGAGACCTTGTTAATCCAGGCAACATCTGAGCCGACATGGCTTCATTTCTTTGTCTCTCATTCGTCACACAGGTTGGTAGCACTGCAGTTTGACCCTTCAACTCCTGATCTTCTACCAAAATCATGTGACATAACCACTGCACCAACCTCCAAACTAATGTGTATTTACAGCTGGAAGAAATACATGTACAGGAGTTTAGATATCTGGGTGTTGTGTTCATGAGTGATGGTAGGATGCAGCAGGAGATGGATCCATGGATCGGGGTTGAGTCATCAGTAATGAGGGTGTTGCTTCGGTCAGTTGTCTTGAAGAAAGAGCTGATTTGAAAAGCAAAGCTCTGGATTTACTGGTCTGTCTACATTCCAACCCTCACCTATGGTCGAGAGGTTTGGATCAGGACCCAAAGAACCAGATCCTAGATCCAAGCAGCTGACATGATCTTCCTTTGTAGGTTCAGTCTTAGAGGAATGGTGGGAGCTCAAAGAAGTCAGTTGAGTGAGTTTACCTGATTGAAATGCCTCCTGCACACTTCTTTTGGAGGTTTTCCTGTCATGACCCACTGGGAAGAGACCCCAGATTAAACACAGAACTGGCTGGAGAGATTTAATATTCTCTCTAGACTGGGAACACCATGACCCGACTACCAATAAGCATCAGGAGACTCTGGGTACTAAAGGACTGCTGAAACTGAAGAGCAGCATGTCATAGATGCACCTCTAGACAGAGCAAGTACGCAGAGGTACATTTATCAGAACAATCATTTTGAGGCTGTGGAAGAGATCATAGAGGAAATACCATCGAAGCTGCCGTGGTGCAGGGCGTGGTCCAGGAGTCGGCTGTGCGTGAGGAGGGACGGTCTGAAGACAAACACGCCGGAGTTGAAGCAGTCGGGCCAGCCGGGGTCCGGAGCTGCTGACAGCTCGTCTCTGTGGAACAGTTCGTCCACGTTACACAGCACCTGAGGGGCGAGAGTTTACCTCATTTCCACTTTGACTTTTGTTTTTCATTTCTCCTTCAAAGCTTAGAGGACTTCACTGTTGTAGCAACATAATGCTAATGGCTAACGGTAAACAGAAGAATTTCATTTTCTGTGTAAACGCAGTGTGAATGCTGAGCGCTAAGTGCTGAAATCCAAAAGCAGAACACGAGCTAAAAGCTAAAATGGGCAAAGTTCTAGCTAATAGTAGCAAAAAGTAGCAACTTACAAGGTAAAAGAAGCAAAAGGCTTGTTGAAAGCCAAACATAACAAAAGTCTACATAAAAGCTAAAAGTAGCAAGAAGCAAAAGATAGGATAAGGAGTGAGAAATACAGCAACTGTGTTGAAGTATGACAGGAAAAGTTATAATTTGAATGCTTCATACTGACAGACTGATGAATAAAGAAGCTAAAACTAAAGCTAAAAGAAGACAGAAGCAGAGAGCAAAGAGCTGAAGGTTTATTTTCAGTGCCTCTTGGACAGAAAAAAACACCTTTAGCTCCTGCATTTTGTTTTGTTTGTAATTATAAGATAGCTGAACCCTCACGGGTTACTCAGCTACAGCTTCATCTGCAGCAACACAAAGTGCTGTTTGCTCTGACAAACAGAAAGGTTAGCTCAACAACATGAACTCAAACATGTCTGCAGTCTTATCAGCTTCAGTAAAATCCATGTTTCAGATAGTCTCAGTGTTGCTCAACTAGTCAGACGAGGAGCAGAAACAGACGATGTTTGCTGAGATAAGAATCTCTTCTTTGATGAGCCTCCTGTCAGTGATTAGTGGATTTTCTCCACTTCTTTTGAAGTAGAATCAAAGTTTCATTCTGGCTCAGACTTTGTTGTGTGTAACGTGAAAATAATCAATTTGTGTTCCTTCAAACTGCCGCAGCTGCTCTCCTGAACAATCAAACACATCATTAGAAGAAGAAAAATTCTCTTACAATGTTTATAATAGTTTCTATTGAACCCAGGGTTTGAATGATTCATTCATTTTAGTTTCATTTGTATTTCATGCAGAGACCAAATATGTTCAGATGCCCTTCTACACTATTTGGTTTTGAATGAACATATTTTTTTACTTATTTATATAAAATGTCATATTGGTCATAGCCTTTCTGCACCACTATATATATTAACATGTGCATTACTGTTGGTGAAATAAATGTTAAAAACTACACCTGAGATATTTATTGTCAGGTGCTAACTTGTTAAATTATGAAACTCTTAACTCTTGGATGTTTACCTGGAACAAAAAAAAATTGTAGCAGTTTTTGTGGATTTAGTCTACGTCATGCACTCTACAAGAATTCTGTGCTTCTGTAGGTTTTGTACTTTTTTAAGATTCTCTCTAAACAATTGTGTGTCCCATTTTTTCCTTAGATATTTAACATTTGGTTGTTCACATGTTAAACAGGAGTGGAGGAGTTTAAGTATCTCGGGGTCTTGTTCACGAATGAGGGAAGAATGGAGCGGGAGATCGGCAGGCGGATCG